>NQII01001133.1:531345-558827 GCA_002778355.1 Clitarchus hookeri | reverse complement strand
CTATTTGCAACATATGTATTTCTGCATTTGCTTGTGGCAACAATGCACACTTCCTAGAACATGTGTTGCGGACAGATTATGCAACCTTCATTAGGGATGGCATCATAAATTTCCATGATGCCCACGTGTAGGTGGATGAGAATCCTTATGCAATAATGCAGTCCCAGAACCAACATCAGTTCACACTAAATGTCTGGGGCGGGATTGTGGGCAATTGGTTAGTGGGCCAATTTATGTTATTAGGGGGTCTAAACTCGAGTTGCACTCATACGAATGGCTCAATCACATGACCCAAGTATGAATGATTTTGAAAAACTGGAAGCTCAAACTGTACAAGAGTCCTCGTATACGTCTAGACCATGCAAGTGGGCACTCATCTGCTTTGCGACAGGTTGTATGGGGTTGCAACGAACGGTCAGTTAATTAATTCATAAATGAGTTTCGCAGCCTCCACATCTTGTTACTGGGCTCAATGAGTTTATTTGTAAATGAGCTGTACAGTCACTACCACCCTCCTTGTGATACTGTGGAAGTACAATTCACTATTTTTTTGCTTTTTCATCACCCTCCCTTGGTACAGGGGCCGTGGTGGTTGAGCGGTTAGCCTGCTTGCCTCCCACCAATGCGAACCGGGTTCAATCCCTGGCCGGATTTTCGCATGTGGGAATCATGCCGGACAGTGCCGCTGGTCTGCAGGTTTTCTCGGGGGTCTCCCATTTCCCCTGCCCTTTTATTCCTGCGCTACTCCATACTCGTCTCAATCACCCTTATTGACTCTCAAGACCTCGCTTTTAAGAGCCGCCCAAATCTCTTCACTTGCTCACCCTAGGTACAATTTCCCATCAAGCAATCCAGGATCGATCACAACTCTCCTGGAACACATTACTACCTTCATGGAATTAGTCATGTCTTATTTATTCACAGATTTCTTTTGTTAGTTTAGGAGTTGTCGTTTCTGTCTCTTTACATAATTCTAGTAGCTTGTAAATTATGTACTGATAATAATTATTTGTTGGCTTGTCAGAAAGGGTAGTGAAACTACTCCAGTTTCACAATTCAAAAACAAGGAAATGGGGTTAATTGATTTTTGTGGTGGTGACAGTTTCTTGTAAGGTGTGTGCCCTGCCTTTGTGGTCCTGTTGGGTTTTTACAAAATGGCCTACATCACTAAAGGTTGCTTTACCTTTGGCCATCTTTCCCTTCTATGCATGCCCAATACCTCTTCTGCGTAGTACGCTTGTTTTTAATCTGTGCTGGTAAAATAATACTCTTATCATATAATTTATTTCATTATATTCATATTTTGGGATTGTGTATGATATACCTATCACAGTTATGGACATTTGTGAGAGTTATGTTAATTTTATATTTAGTGTATTTTACACATTTGTTAAATTTTGTTTCAGTTTTGATTTTTGCCTGACTGAAAATGCCAAATCCCCTGTGGAAAATCTTGGGCAAGTTGTATTTGGGGAACGGATAAGGCCTTCACATTATAAAGTAAGTAACATGGTTTTAATGTGACGCGTAATATTGGTACACAAATAAGGTAACTGGTGTGCATGTTGCTGAAGAATTTAGTTTTCTTCATCTTATGGAACATGGTTTTCCTATATTGATTGTATTTTGCAACTCNTAGTTTTCTTCATCTTATGGAACATGGTTTTTCTATATTGTTTGTATTTTGCAACTTATGTTTGCAGATAAATTTCTTGAAGGATGTAACTTGTGAAAAAGTGTGCGACACTAAAGTATACGTTGGTGGTGACAAAGCCTCAGGAGATAAACTTCAACTTCTTAAGAAAGGCATGGGCCTTAATTACCAGCATCATTGGATTGTTGGTAAGTTTTGATTTTATGATCTCTTGGTACTGCAGACATAGTGCTTAAAAAACTGTGACTACAAAGTATGTTTTGTGTATTTTTATGGTTATTGTAGAATGCCTAATTTTAAATTTTTTTATGTTATGCAATTACAAAAATGCATTAATTATTATGCAATTTTCCTTAGGTTTCTTTTTAAATTGAATAGGGTACTCAAGAATCAGAGTATAAGAAAAATGAACATATACTCCTGTTAAAATTGTATGATATATGTATAATCAGATACAGTTGGTGTTTAGTACTTTAGTAGCCAGAATGGAACTGGTAGGCCTCTTGCACATTATATAAACTTTTGCCATACTGGCAGAACAACCGTACCAGCAATTTGGTTGGATGAAAATGTGCGTGTTTACCCACTATTTGGTGAAATGTCCAGCCTGGCAATTCAGCAGAGTGCTTGATTGCCAGGTTGACAAATGTGCAAGAGACCTTCAGTGAAAATAGTTTGTTCGCAAGTGTTATATTTACTTCATCATAAATGTAGAGTTCGACATAAAAGGGTTTTCCGATTTCATTCTATTGTGCGTGTCATTGTGTACATAGTGCTTTCAGTTTTCTTTTCCAAGAACTATGGGTATTTGAAAGTAAATTTTTAAATTACTTCCATATGTCTTTAAGTACATCTGATGAACTGTTTTGAGTACCTAGAAAACAGTTTATGACATAAAAACACTAACTTCATAAGTGCCATCATACCTGTGGAGATGCTGGTTGTTCATGCTGTTGCCAAACTATGACTGAAGTATTGCAACCACACAATCAGTGGCATCCAGCTGAATATTGGATAGTGTGAACAGCTATATTACAAACAGTGTATAACTAGTGGCTGTCTGGTGGTTTCACCGGTCAAGCATTTGATTTGACCACATCATCTCATAGATAATGTAATGCAAGGACAAATCACGCTACTCAACTAGGGACCTGAAAGCGGCCATAGAGATCAGTATTTCATAGTATACTGGATATTGATGCGTACACCAGTGGAATTATATGCTTGGATACCTGCAAGATGAATCTCTTTGACTATTGTATACAAAATCGCCTGATTAGTGTGGTGCAAAGAACTTCGAGAATATACTAGGTAACTGTGGGGTTGTGTTCTGTTTATGGACGAGTCCACTTTCAGTGTTTGGAGTGATTTCCAACTTGTTTGAATATGCAATAAGGGTATTGGTACAGTTGAGGTAATGTAATTGAAGATTAACATTATTTACATGGTGGCATTTTGGTTTGGGACAACATTTTGCGTGACTCATGTGTATTCCATGTGTTAGGTTGCAGCGGTATAACAGGCCACTTGCATTTTAGATATGTTATCCATCAACATTACGTCAGGCTTTTCATTCAGTGTTTGCAGTCTACATTGGTGGCTGACTACTTGAAAACTGAGGGAATCACCCATTTGGAATGGTTGGCCAAGTTCCTCTTTTCACCCTTGTCAAGCATGCTTGGAATACATTGGGCATCATATTGCAGGCTATCCAGTACCTCTGTAAAATGAGGAGCTTTGGGTGACTTTGATGCACAAATGGGACTCCATACCTCAACAACTGCGTGACAGTCTCGTCAGCATGGAGGGTCTGTCGTTCTGCCTATGTTGCTGTCCTAGATGACCATACATCAGTGGTGACATGGGCCGTGTGGTCTGATATTGTTGGACAGACTTTGAGTGTAGGGTGGACAAAAATGTCATGAATGTTGTTGGATATGCTGTTGAACTAAACTGGTATGTTAGTTTGTTACATCTCATGTCAGAGGAAATGCACTAACTTACACTATCTTCAGTTAAACAATGTAGTATATTCACACTTTGAATCAAACCTTTGAAAATCTATTCCATGTATGACGTATTTTATTGTTTCCTTAATATGTCACATGTCTCAAGTGTTTGATACTTCTGTTAAAATAAAAATGTCTTATTTTCATTAAAATTGGACTTTTACTTGTATTTAGTTTATGAATTATATTTCTTTTATAGTTAATATTAATTAACACAGAGAAAAGAGGTGTGTTGATAATATGTCATTTACATAGAAAGTAATTATATTTTATTCATTTGTAATTTTAATTGATATAAGGGATTTTATTTGAACTGGGAAGACTCTTTAAAGCAAGCCCCAGCTAATTTATATTTCAAGTTTTTTCATCAACCTTATTTTTTTTTTAGAGAAAAATTAATGAATTTTAAACTTTTCTAATTATATTACTGGGTTGTCTTCTTAAAACATAAGAATATTGGTCTGTTAGTTGCATCGAGATGTTAAATGTAGTTTAATTTATTTTATATAGAAAAAAGTTATAGCTGATAAGCCTTCTGATATGAGAGTAACTGTATTATATTTTATTCTCCTTGTACATTTTATTGTCGCTGTAGAACATTTTTGGTTTGTCTTTGACAATTTTGAATGACTTTCGGCTATCCTTTCATCGCAGCACGACGTAAGTTTTAGGGTTCCAAGAATTGAGATTCGGAAATGCTGCATCTCGTAAATTTTAGATTAGTAATGCCAAAAGATATGTTAATTAAGGCTTGTGAAAGCGTGGGCACATAAGGAAGAGACCCTAAAACTCAAAAATACGTAAATTTTTTAGTGTTTGCGATTCAAAAATTTAAGTTAAGAGATTCTTGACATTTGGACAAAAATTTTCTATTGTAACCACTGTCCAGTGGTAACTGAGATATCATGCCTTTGCTAGCTAAATTTTTAATTAGAAATTTTGTATTTCAGTCTTGCCATCTTGAAGGCTTGTTTCTTCAAAATTAAGGGCAATAATTTTCTCAAATTCGTTACGTTTTTGGGACATGTGCTTCATTACAAGTAACACATTGTGCAAAATGCCTGGAGAACAATCAAATTTTGATACCCACTTCCGTAGTATATAGTGTATTAGGAGCAGGTAAAGATAACCCAGTCTAGACTGCATATATTGGTATGCTTTCGCAGCTACATTTCTCAATGAAATATCAACAGATATGTCCTCACTTGACCAACATGAAAGTCTTTTTCATATTTGACCGGGTGTAACTATTCGTGACAAGACTTAGCCAAGTTTGTCGTTACTGATCATTGAATTCTTTTTTATGTCTTACTTTGGCGGATAATGATATAGTTTTGAGACTGAGCTGGTTGTTAATTTTTTCTGATCAGCATGTTCTTTCCGCAGACGGATAATTTCTTCCTGAAGAGATGGATTGGTGTTGTGTTCAGAATTGTTGGTATTGTTACAGGTAGTGGACTAATCTGTAATTCCAGTGTCTGCATTTTCTTTAACTTCACCATATGTTATACAAGATTCGTTTTGTTCATCTGCGATGATTGACTGCACTAACTTCGTATGTGTTCTTTTTTCATGTCTTTCTTTTCTATGTACACTACCCTCCGTAACTGGTCGACACTTAGGAATTTTTATGGTAGGCGCAACATCCATCTTAAGGTTTCGTGTATTTGATGGCAGATAATTAAGAGGTTTATATCATAGAGATGTAACGAAACATTCTTCTGCAAAATGTATGGAACAGATAGTCACAGTCTTAAAATTGATTTTATCACTTCTTTTGCACGCATTTATCTATTTTTTTGCAGAGATAGTCATTCTTCAGTAAAGAATGAAATTTAATTAATGTACCTTTTGTTTTACGATTGGTATTGGTACAACCATACACAACACAGTTTGGCATGACTGCCAAAACATTGTCTGGAACCGCATTGAAATTCACAGAAACTGGACAGCAAACACAGCGTAAACAATGACAGGTGCGAGTACGGTTGTGATGGGGTTACGGTGAGTGACTCGTGCATAACGTCAGAGGAGGGCGGCCGTAGGGGCAAAGCTGCACAGTAGCATACCCTTGTTTCCTCCCATCACGACTGCAACTATTATTCTGCTGTAATTTCTTCTTATTCTTTGTTATGTTGGAATGTTCTAATAGCCTCAAATGATGACTTTAAAGCTTGTGTGCCTGTATATATGGGTAATTTGGACTGTGTTCTATTTTTGTTGTTGTTTGAAGGAAAATGGCTATTGGTTTTTGTTGTCGAACAGTTGTCTTTCAGCAAATAAAGGACAAGTAAAATGAGTCGGGATGTAATGGTGTTATTCTGCATTTCTACAGCTATATCAATGGGACAAGCATTGGTTCTCCGTGCCAGATTTTTGCATTATCTGGCGTCATTACTCTGTGAATTACTTGTCAGGAATCAGATGTTTTTGCATAGTTTTGAGACATCAGCTATGGAGGCACTTTTAGCAAAAAAAGGTTATCAAGGCCAATGTTACTTGCCCCGAGAAGACTGTTGATAAAGTAATGATGCAAAATTACGAGAAGTACAAAATCGTCTTACAGTGTTACTTGTAAGGTTACTTGAAATTGGATTGGAAAAACAAGGGGTATTGTTACCACACAGTCAAGCTGTGAGTGAGGTTAGGTTGCCCAAATTACAGTTACCAGTGTTTGGAGGGAACCTGCAAGATTGGATATCTTTGAAGGATCAATTTGAATCTGCAGTAAATAATAACTTTACAGTAGCTCAGAAGCTTCAGTATCTCAAAGGGTTACTTCAAGTTGATGCAACAGCATTATTGAAATCTATTCCCATCAATAGTGCAAACTACATTCAAGCATGGAATATACTGACTACCTGGTACAAAAATAAACACCCTTAAAACGTCTGGTTTCATAACCAGCCATCCAGCAGAATTCTGTTGTGATGTTACGACATTTGCTAGAGCATGTCATTGAATGCACCTGATTATTGAAAGTCCTTGACGGACCAGTTGAACACTGGACGCAACACTTGTATTTCTTGTAACTGAAAGGTTAGACAGTGAATCCAGTAAAGATTGACAGTTGTCATTAAAAACCAATTAACTGCCAAATTTTGAAAAATTAATACAGTTTCTGGAACATTATATGTGCATTGGCTGCAACAGGTTTGTTCTAGAAGTAATGCAATTTTGAATTTCAGTTCATGGTAGATACAGATTTCTACTAATGTTATGTACATTAGAAAGAGGATGTACTCTCTCCAACTAAATCTCTTCACTTAATTAAGCCTCAGTTAATTTTCTTGTATAAGGAAAACTGAAGAAGTAGCCTCTTTGTTCAAGAATAAATGTATCATTTTCCAAGGATAAATTGGAAGGATGATGGAAGTAGAGATGCAGTATAGGGGTGTTATAGAGGTGTGTGAATAATAAAAAATTTAAATAGTTGCGAATAGTAATTTACATATTAACTTTGAATATCTTCTGCAAAATTGTGAATAATTTACATTTCTTATCTCAAGTTGTTGTTTGCTTAACAATATATGCCTAATCATCTGAAGTTGTAAATTTAGACTTTTATTCTGTAGCTGTTAGAGCTGGACCGTTACTAATAATGTTGACTGATTTTTGTCATTTGATGTGGCTGCAAATCAAAGAAACACAGAAACTAGAATTATTTAAAAAAAAACCATATCACTTATTGTTTGCAGCTGAAGAAATAGGCATGCAAATGTTATGTTAAAACCATAGTTGTGCACAACCAAAATAAAAATGTTCTTGTATCAGTTTTATCCACATAGCAGACGGCCCCGTGTGACGAACACACTGATCTTTTTCTAATTCCAGGGACATTATAGCATTTCATTTCTGCAAATACATTAAAAACTATAGAACTTTGGTACGTGATACAACATGCGGTGTTCATGAACAATACCAACATGGCATCGCATGGAACATCGCTAATTACAGTTAAATTGGTCACATGCATAGATGTCACAAGTTGGTTGCACTCCAACTTGTGGTAAACAAATTCTGTTACTTACTCAGGATTACGGTAGCAATAAATTGCAAACACCTACATACAGTTTGTTGTTTGTAGTATGTCAGCAAATGGCATTGCAACCACAAGCATTAGCAGCAGACTCTTCTACTAATTCAACCACAAAAATACGCCTATTGAACTGTGCGGCTTCATACATATCGATCATACAAAATAAAACTTGATGATCACTGAAAATAAAACTGCATCAACTTACGCTAAACAAATCCTGTTATCGACTCATGACCGTGGTAGCAATAAATTGCAAACATCTACAAAAAGTTTGCAGTAGGTTAGCAAATAGCACTGCAACAGCACACACAGAACCATAGCATTATCATAATCTGCTGCCAATTCAACCATGAAAATCCTATCACTTTTAACAGCTTCACACATGTTGATGATGATTACAAAATAAAAAATGAATGATTGCTGAAAATAAAACTTTGTCACCAAGGAAATAGCTTCCTTTCCTGATAAAGCATTAATTTTTATTGCCAACACCAACATCTATCTCTGGTCTTCTCTGCGGAGATAATGTGTGCACGTTATGCTTCCTTTCCTGATAAAGCATTAATTTTTATTGCCAACACCAACATCTATCTCTGGTCTTCTCTGCTGAGATGATGCGTGCACGTTATAGTTTTATCACAATGTATTGCTCATATTTTCATATTTCACACAAACATTTTATGTATATGGTGCATTATATATTCATTGTTACATTTCATTTGGAGCATACATTTTATGTTTAATAAGCAGAAAATCATCTTGTATAAATTATATACTGCACTTGAAGGTGTAAGTATTATTTGTGTGGGAACGGTTTGTTTGTGATCAGTGAAATTATACTTATTTCTATTATATATAACTGAAATGAAATGTTTACTGGTAACTATTGGACTTAAAAATTATTTGGATGTTATTCAAAAATTGTACTATTAGATTCAAAAAATTTTTAACATCAAAATCCACTATTTGTACACCTATATTGTTTATAAGGATTATTTTCAATTTTCAGAAATATGTATTATAAATAATGAAACTAAAAAAAAAATTTACAATAGTAGAATGATAAGATACATTTTTAAGGGAGTGAATTTTGCAATTTTGTAGTTCGCAGGATTATTGCAGGCATTGGTGAGTTCAATAGAGGTTTTAGAAGTGTAGTGTCCAGATACATACAAAGTTTCTTCTTATAGGTAATTTAACCAAGTAATAATTAAAACATTTTTTTTTCCCAGACAACATGCCAGTGACTTGGTGCTCAACTTCGAATGACGACACCCAGTATTGCAGCACTGGTTTCCCCATGGGTTGCTATGTTAGAGATAGTGCCGCCCGTGGAGATGGTTGTGTCGCAAGTGTCGCAAGTGTACGTATGATCTTTCTTAAACTAGCAAGTAAGACATAGTGGACACCTGGATTAGCTAAGGAAATTAAGAAACATTAGGTTTTTTATGTGGAGCTGGGATTGTACAACATTAAAATTAGTGTTAAGTTTCTGTGTGCAATGTATACTGTTGTATTCTTAACATAATTTTTACTTAGTTGTGCAAACAAACTTATGCTCATTGTTCTCCCAGGTAGTCTATGCTCTTTCCATTATGCCTGCAATATTCAAGAGTATTGACATTATTCTGGACTGTTCATTGAGTGTCTGTGTCAGATTTATTGAGACACATTTTTGTATGTGTGGGAATTATTGCTGAAATTTCCTCTGTCACTAATGATTGAGAGGTCTTTTAATGATGGGACATTTTGATTTGAAACTTTGGATATATTGATTCAAGCTAGAACCAAGGAATCTAAATCTATAGATTTTTAACCTCTATGAGTTTGATTTGTTTCAAGATTATTTTTAATGTCATGTTAGTTTTTTTTACATGCACCTGTACACATGCATACTTGTGCACACGCACACACACACACACACACACACACACACACACACACACACACACACACACACACAGATATGCAGTCGGCACATGCACACAGATACATGTATAGCAATTAGGGATGACAAATTTGACTGTACAATTCCTCAATACCTGCGATTTTTTAAAAAATCTTAGAATATAGAATTAAAAGACTTGGAATTGAGGTATTAAAAGCTGATTACAAGTACCAAACCCAATACTGTAGAAATGATTTATTTCTGTATTCATACGTGAGATTAATACAGTATTTAGTGCTANCAAGTACCAAACCCAATACTGTAGAAATGATTTATTTCTGTATTCATACGTGAGATTAATACAGTATTTAGTGCTATTTTTAACACTCAAAATAGGGGATGCGAAGGTAATTGGAAAATGAAATTTGCCCAGATGTAATAATTAACGTANCTATTTTTAACACTCAAAATAGGGGATGCGAAGGTAATTGGAAAATGAAATTTGCCCAGATGTAATAATTAACGTATAATGTACTAATAAAATTGAACAAATGTTAAGTATGTATATGTATCTTATTAAGTGATTTGGTATTACCAATGTGTAAAGGCCAGAAAATTTTGCAATCGCAAACAAAAAACCAAAATTTTTATGTACATAACAAAAAATTATAATTTTTTGCATTTCAAATTACAGTTCACAAACTGTATAAAACCTGTTGTGTGTTTGCAGATGCCAATATATTGTATACCACCGAGTTTATTCTTATGGTGATTGCAGATTGGAATGCAAAACAGAGTTAATAGGTTGATTTGGTCACTACATAATTTAATTACAGTGCATATTAATTTAATTGTTTACCTTTTTTTAGGAATGGGTCAAGTGCATTTTTTCCTATTCCGATTCAGAGTTCAATTCCTCTTTTCGATTCCTGATTCTTAGTATTTCGATTATTAAAATTATCATTTGCAATGTAAAACTTGTGTATAAAATTCTTCCGCACTTGTAAAAAAAAAAAAGTAAATTCTTCTGAGTATTTTACAATAATATTGGTATTGAATCGTGAGTAGTTCTGCATCTTTTGTTTAAAAATAAAAACACAAAGGAAAACATTTTTGTGATGAAACTGAAGGGACCTAATTTTAATGTGTTTATGCTAAAGTCAAATCCGAATTAAAATATTGTAATGTGTTGCTGCNTAAACTGAAGGGACCTAATTTTAATGTGTTTATGCTAAAGTCAAATCCGAATTAAAATATTGTAATGTGTTGCTGCATTAGCGCAAAATGTTCAGGATCATTTTTTAAATTTAAGTACACTATATCAAATTTACCTTTGAAAAAAAATCATTACTTGCTGGTTTCTCCTCCAGCTTCTAGGTTATGTTTGAAGCTTGTATCTCGGTTGGTTGAACATTTTTAAGTTTTCTTCAACTTTTTATCTTTTTTGCCAGCTCTACGCAATTTGTTTTTATTTAAAGCACTTGCGATTTTTAACCTGCTCCACGTTTAAAAAAAATGCTTATTACCGTGTTTGAGTTGTGTTAAAAGGTTGCTGTTTTATTTGTAAAATTACTAAAATTTTATTTATTTTTAACTTGCCACAGCATTTTCAGATAGATGCTTATTTCATATGCATGAAGAAAGTCAACTGCATAAAGAAACCTTAAAAACTATCTTAAATATGTGAATGGAACAAATTGTGAAAAAAGCCACCACCGATAACGGAGGGAAAAAAATGTAAATAAGTTATTGATGTGAACTACTGCATATGCACGCCAATGATGTAGCTGACACTGTTGTGGCATCGAAACGTGTCTGCCGGCGCTAGTGTGTGGAGATATGGCCAGCCATTTTGTTTAAAGTGCTGCATGCCCACACATCTTTGAATCATCAATGCACAAAAAAAAAAAAAAAGTTTATTTCCATTTTGTGTTAATAGAAACACCATAAATGTGATGTGTTAGCTACAAGTTTACATAATTTATATATGTTTTAACATGCATTACCATTTGTTATAATGAGAATTTCACAGTTACCAATGTAATTTATTTCGGTAGATGGCGGTAAAAAAATGCTTTACCGTGTGTTTGGCCTAGACCAAGTTTATTTACATTTGGTTGTATAGATTATTTTGCTATACGGAATATTCAAGGAAGGTTTTGCGGTATAGTTTAATGTACAGTGCGTTGTTTTATGCTGAGTTATTTACTCAGAAAATAGACTTTATTAGTACTCAGTACTCATTTTAATGGAAGAATCAGCGGTATCAAGGAATTGAAGAATCAAATCGACCCATTCCTAGTTTTTATCCATCACATCTGTTTACCACCATAGATAACATATGCACAAAAGATACATCACTTCGAGTGAACAGTTTATTACATGGTGCTGCACGAGTTTATTTGTCCATTAAGAAACACTACATATGCAGTGTTCATGTTTGCTGTGTACTACTCAGTCTATGGAAGTGGTGGGCGCCAAACAGTTTGTTAACAGATAATCCATTCACTGTTACTTCACACTTTTCTTAAGCCCTGCTAAAGTTCTACTTCCGGAAAATTCCTCCACCTCGTGGAAACTAAGCTTAACTAAGTCTATAAAATAAAAATTACACCAAAGGACATCGCACCGAATTTGTGCGGACTCAGTTGTAATAGTATTTTGCATGAAAACTATTTCTTACTAAAAATAAAATATAGGTAAAAATTCAAATTAACGATAAGTAAGTTTTATTTGATCAGAGGTATAAAACGGATGATACATGGCATATTTAGGAAATTAAACACATCATACATGGGGTGATTTTTCAAAGTTTAATTCGTAAAGTGTGAAGAAACCGTGAATAGACTATACATAATAGTCACATTTTTTAAATTTATTTTTATGAGTGGGAAGTCAAAAAGTGTTTATATATGTTTACTAACTTATAATATGTTAGTAAATTGCTTTGCAGTGTATGTTAATCCCGTATTATTCTTCCTAATTCTATTTTATAACATTCTCAGTTACTGTATGTGGTCAATTATCTTTGTATGAAATACCTAAAAACACAGTTAGTGCAAAATAGTGGACAGAAAACTTTTGTAGTGATGATTTTAATGTGTTCAACACTAACACTTGATGTGTAAATATTATAATAACTCGGCAGTTTCATATGAGCTATGAGACACAGTCAATGTATATCGAAAGTGGAATAAAAAATTTTATTGGCAGCAAGTGTAACAAAAAAAATAATCCAGAATTTGTTTGCTAAAAGTTTAAATAGTGCAAAAACATGAAGTTATTTTTCTCTAATCTTTTTGTTTGTATTATACAATGCTACTTTGTTATAAAACAGCACTTCCATAATTGTTTGTGAAATATTTCTACATTATTTTCATCACAAAATGAGAGAACAGTGTACCCCTGCCAGTGCAGTGTAACTTGGCCAAGGTTTCTGCTTATGTAAGACATAATAAAAAATCTGAAAGGAAAAAAATATGGAATTGTCTTTGGTGTTGTGTGTTGATTAGGAAATAACAGGGGTCACGGTGGGGTTGTCCACAAATTTTTGCATGTGGGAAATGACATTGACCCCTGCCGTGGTGTTTCTAATTTGCTGGTTGAATAACAACTAACCTCTAAGTCATGAATATAGTAATTTATATAGCAGATAATTTGTCTTGTTCATTGAATGTGTGTTGGTTATCAACCATTTGTCATGTGGTGCATGGCCGATGCTGTTTGACAAGCTATTACCTAACGAATTATCGAGCTAAACGAACAGATGCTGGATATCTCACCATTGATACCACACACTCACGAGCATGCCCATGACTGTCCATGTAACACCATCTAGTTGGGACTAGAACTGATGACACCCGCCAACATCTTCAATACCCAGAAGCATGTCTCTCCGTTTGTAAAGCATTTCGCAAAACTTTTCATGAACCAATTATTCATTGTGAGAACTTGCCCTCTCGAATCACTTCACAACACTTGTGAACAATTCATCTATTTGGAGGAACAGTTCTGGTACTGCTGTTTTAAGGAGCCATGCTGATGTTCACAGAAGGCCTTCTGCCATACATTTTAAATGTAAAAATATAAGGAAGTACTCTGAGAAAACCCACATACCCGTTCGCCCCAGAAGAAAATTTGCAGATGCCATCTCATATGAGTACATAATATATTACATACTTTAATATGCCTGCAGGCATATGTATACATAGAAATTTAAACTATTTTAAGTTTATTCTATATATAATTATGTATGTTGCTGTCTGATATTTCTATGTTAAATATAATATATATAATGTGTGTTCTTTCCCTTTTACACACAAAGGGAAGGGATGGGAGTGTTGCATCTCTTATTCCCCTCGAATTAGGTACCATGGTTGGTTAATGGCCTGATTCTAGGTGGAGTTTCATTCACAGAAACAAAGAGAGAGAGAATGGAGAAAAATATTGATCACATTGTAACATGTGGATGTGGTTACAGCGATTCAAATAAATTTTAATAATTAGTATTGCAGTTGTAAGTTAATGAAAAAAAACAGTATTTTGCAAAGGGTACATAGTGAGCACCAATTATATTGTCATAGTTCCATTTTATTGATAGAGTGGTTGTTTAAAATATCATTATTTTATTCTTTTCTAATGTAATGAGATTTGATTTCTGTTAGTCGGTGGCAAAATATTACATTTATATCAATGCTTTTCTTTGTTTTTTTTTTCTGGAGGTTTGTTTATGATTGTCAGCTTTCGAGTGCATAAGTGCAATGAGAAATACAGGATGTCCATGGAGTTTTTGATGATACTGTGTGAAATGATGTTGCACAATAAATTTATGTTACAGCAGTAATTCGCTATAGCAATAAGTTATCTCCCCATTGTCAGCTGTTTTTTTTTNTGCACAATAAATTTATGTTACAGCAGTAATTCGCTATAGCAATAAGTTATCTCCCCATTGTCAGCTGTTTTTTTTTTCAAATTTGATCACTATGCACCCTACGTAATTGTAGCAGAACTGCGGGGTGCCATAAAGCAGCCCACCNTTTTTTTTTCAAATTTGATCACTATGCACCCTACGTAATTGTAGCAGAACTGCGGGGTGCCATAAAGCAGCCCACCAAAGCCTGCAGAGCTTGTAAAGTATACAATTTGGCAGTTATGATCACACAGAGTATCTGCAGTGTTAAAAATGTAACAAACCTGCAACCTGAGGAATCCTTATAAAGGTGCGTGCTTCAAATTCTAACATTCTTTAAAAATAACAAACTAGCATAACTATGAGCATACTAGAAAATTTCAGAGGATCCCAAACAATCAAGTTTGAGTGGTGAACAAAGTCAGGTGTCAGTAAAGTCACACATTTGCATCTGGCTGGGAGGGCAGTAGGGGACAAAACTTTTCTGTAGCCAAGTGGACATACACTCCCATCCAGTTCCAGGTCAAAGGAAGTAGCAGAATGGAAAGGTCCAAATACAATGAGAGGCTGAAGACTCATCACAATCGTCATGTAAGTTAACAGCAGCATTCCAAAATTCAAACTTTCACTTCACTGAGACAAAATTCGGGTGGAGGAGCCAAAACTGAATTTTGAAAAAAAGGACAAAACTAATCAACCTTGCCTCACCTGCCGAACAGCTGCAGTGGGTTCATGTATGCACACACAGAAAAAAAAACATTGTAAAGTCCTCTGGCTGACTACATTTGCCCATAATTAAGTTTAAGGATGAAGTTCTGAGGCAAGCATAGCTTGACAGCCGCCAGCTCAGCCAGAACGTAGGCTAACAAAGATGCTTGAGCTCAGGAGAAGCAACTGTGACTACACATCGCAAGACCACAGGCACCATTGTCAATTGCAAAATAATCAGGTGTGCAATGCACCACACATTGCACATTTTTACTATTCCATATGCATTTTGTGTCAGTAGAACCCTTAAGCTTCATCAGTGATGTCATCAGGTTAGTGATAGTTCTTCGTAAAGGGATCTCCCAGTGATTTTTGCATAAAGAAGCAACCTACCTGACCTTTTTTTTTAACCTGTTCTAACTTGGAAGCAGTGTCACATTGAGTAATGAATTATATCTTTTGAAATTGAGTGTGCGAGGCTTGTTGCTAAAGTATTTTTTATCATTTAGAGTGATNTGAGTAATGAATTATATCTTTTGAAATTGAGTGTGCGAGGCTTGTTGCTAAAGTATTTTTTATCATTTAGAGTGATATCTCAGTATAGTTGTATGTGGAAAAGGTTGTGCAGATTTGTTAATCCCACAATATTATGCTACATTAAATGAATCTCATTGTGATTTCTGTGCCTGTTTCCAGTCGTATTACACTCCGAAGTCCAAAACATATTACTTATACAATCATGTGGAATTAAACATTGCATACCACAGTGGTGAAGGTGAAGACTGGGGTAGCAGTTTCCAAGGGAAAGGAGGAAGAATTATCTGTAAGTGTCACACAGTACTGGTAGAAACATATTTCATTGTTACATATTAAAAAAATTTACATTTTGTTTTGATTAGTGCAAATTAAAGTGCATATGTCCTAGTCTGTTGGTGGTATGTTATTTTTTCACCGTGAAGGCAGAAACTAAGCAGAGTATGTCAGTTTTTTATGAACTTCATTGGGCTCTGCATTTATTCAGTTTATCAATGCTCGTAGCACATAAATGATAGTTAAATGTTTTTGGTTTTTATCCTAAATTATAAGTAATGGTGTCTGAATTTGAGATCCATGATTAAGATTTGATTTTAATATTTAAAGATGTGTTAAATTTCTTTCAAATGTGATGGTAGGATATTTAAGACTTGAAAGTTGGCAAAATTGGTGAAATGACAAATTGCTTGATAGTGTTTTTCTTCTGGCAAAAATACTTAGTTATCAAATATTGTTTGTACACATACTTTTAACCTACTTGTTTAAGTAATAGAATTGTGATAATTAAAGCAACAGACAGACATCCGTCCCTCCTGTGATCATTTTACCACCAGATAGTATTATGTAGATTTTAGTAAATTATAAAGCATAAACAAAGTAAACACCACAACATAATTTCATGATGAAATAACTGGAAAATTCAACACATGTGCTATTTAAAAGTTAGCCACTTCAACACACATCTATAAAAACTGGTAACATCTGCTCAATATGGTATGTGATCACCTCTAGCAGCAATATAGGCCTGATGGCGATGTGACATGCTCCAAATAAGAACATCAATCGCAATTTGCTGTATTAACACCCATTTTTTCTGTAGAGCAGCTCGTAAACGCTGGAGAGTGATTGGTGGATTCAAACGTGAAGCAACTTGGCTCCCTAGAGTATCCCACATATGCTATGTTGGATTTAAGTCAGCAGGAGAGTAGGCAGACCAATCTATGCATGCAATATCTTCAGTTTCTAGGAAGACATCAACTAGCTGTGCTCTATGCAACACACTGGCAAATGTTAAACTGGTACAAAATGATTCCGATAGTTTGGCAGTGTATTCTTTTACCGTACCTGTTACAAGTAAGTATCAGATACAAAGTAAAAGTTTGATACTCTGTGACCCACTTCTTAGTTTTTGTAGGTTATCAGAAAACATGTTAATTTAAACTGGATGTTAAGGGGTTTTTGTACCGCAGTGCACATAACAAATGGAGTATTTTACATTTTTCAAAACATTATTTTTGCAGCGTGCAAGTATTACAATATAATTAGAACGAGAATACATGTACCTTAAAACATAAACTTCAACAGCACCGCTGTATAAACTAGAACAATTGGTCTGGTGCAAACATTTTGCTAACCTCAGTAGCATCAGCAGAGAAACAAAAATTTTAAAGGGTGAATAGGTTATTTAAATAACCTGCTTTTATGGGGAAAACATGGCTAAGGACAATTTGTTTAGAGAAACCTTTTAATGTTGTTATAACATACAAATTACGTAAACGAAGCTACGTAAATAAATTTAACCAGTTTTTATAAGTTGCAGGTTTTATTGATTTATTCACTATGGTTAGCTTCAACAAAACAGAAGTTGTTGGCCAAATTTACTATTAACACATGCGTTTAACCTTGGACATCACTAAAAATCTGGATCACAGTCGTAGAAGGACTTGCGTGGAAATTCAATCTCCTTATTAACTGATTTATGATTTAGTTCCTGAAAAACATGTCTGCAACACTAGTACAGTAATANTAACTGATTTATGATTTAGTTCCTGAAAAACATGTCTGCAACACTAGTACAGTAATACTGTTTTAGCATCTAGCAGACAAGGGAAATGTGAGAATCTATTAATAGAATAAATCAATTTTTTGACGATAAAAAACGCTTGACTTCCTATCCTGCCAGTGCTAAAACAGCACCACTATACCAGCGGTGCCTACGGCTATTTNTAAACGCTGGAGAGTGATTGGTGGATTCAAACGTGAAGCAACTTGGCTCCCTAGAGTATCCCACATATGCTATGTTGGATTTAAGTCAGCAGGAGAGTAGGCAGACCAATCTATGCATGCAATATCTTCAGTTTCTAGGAAGACATCAACTAGCTGTGCTCTATGCAACACACTGGCAAATGTTAAACTGGTACAAAATGATTCCGATAGTTTGGCAGTGTATTCTTTTACCGTACCTGTTACAAGTAAGTATCAGATACAAAGTAAAAGTTTGATACTCTGTGACCCACTTCTTAGTTTTTGTAGGTTATCAGAAAACATGTTAATTTAAACTGGATGTTAAGGGGTTTTTGTACCGCAGTGCACATAACAAATGGAGTATTTTACATTTTTCAAAACATTATTTTTGCAGCGTGCAAGTATTACAATATAATTAGAACGAGAATACATGTACCTTAAAACANATTTTTCAAAACATTATTTTTGCAGCGTGCAAGTATTACAATATAATTAGAACGAGAATACATGTACCTTAAAACACAAACTTCAACAGCACCGCTGTATAAACTAGAACAATTGGTCTGGTGCAAACATTTTGCTAACCTCAGTAGCATCAGCAGAGAAACAAAAATTTTAAAGGGTGAATAGGTTATTTAAAAAACCTGCTTTTATGGGGAAAACATGGCTAAGGACAATTTGTTTAGAGAAACCTTTTAATGTTGTTATAACGTACAAATTACGTAAACGAAGCTACGTAAATAAATTTAACCAGTTTTTATAAGTTGCAGGTTTTATTGATTTATTCACTATGGTTAGCTTCAACAAAACAGAAGTTGTTGGCCAAATTTACTATTAACACATGCGTTTAACCTTGGACATCACTAAAAATCTGGATCACAGTCGTAGAAGGACTTGCGTGGAAATTCAATCTCCTTATTGACTGATTTATGATTTAGTTCCTGAAAAACATGTCTGCAACACTAGTACAGTAATACTGTTTTAGCATCTAGCAGACAAGGGAAATGTGAGAATCTATTAATAGAATAAATCAATATTTTGAGGATAAAAAACGCTTGACTTCCTATCCTGCCAGTGCTAAAACAGCACCACTATACCAGCGGTGCCTACGGCTATTTNCGATAAAAAACGCTTGACTTCCTATCCTGCCAGTGCTAAAACAGCACCACTATACCAGCGGTGCCTACGGCTATTTCAGAAACTAAACCAGTCAATAAGGAGGTCAACTCAACAGCCTTGGTAGATAGGCTAGTGTCTATACCTGTATATCTATGGTCGTTAATCTGATACTATTTCTTGCTGGATGAAAACCACAATGGTAATTTTCTGCTACAGGAATTTAGATAAATTTATTATTCTGTTGTTTTGCAATTGTTGTTTTCACAGTATGTAAACACACAAAACATTGAAATACTTTGATTCGAAATGCCGCACTTAACCTAATGCACTTAAAGCTTTATTCATAAATCATAATGCCTTTTGAACACACTTATTCCGATCAGTATGTAATGTTCATAATACTGTATTTACAGTAGCTCTAATTGTCTATTCTTAATTTTAAAATATGAAAAAGTGGTATATTTTTGCCAAGTCTTATCTGACTCCAACTAACTCTGCAACTACACAATTCTAATTTCATTTGTAATAAACAAAACATGCAATGCTAACTAGCATTTAATAAATATATCAATACTCAGAAGCAATACTTGATACTTTCGATATGTCCTGGCATTGAGGGGTATCGAGGTATTGAAGTATCGAATGTACCATCTCTAAACTTCACACTTTATCCAGACACTCTGTGTTCCATCTCCAGTATCTGTAATAAACTAGTGCTTCAGGTCCAACTTCAAAAATATGTACTGCCCTAAGGATTCACTTTAGACCATAGGTTGTATATATGTTTTCACCTTCTATTATGATCAACCTGCAGTAAAATTTTGTTAGTGTACTTAAGAAATATTCTGTATAAACAAACTATCATATTATTTATTTCCGGCCATTGCGAAAATAAACATTTGATCAAAATTTGTGGCACTTGGGTAAAGTAAGTTCTATTACACAATACCCACACTTAGTTGAACGGCTTGCTGAAAAGTGTCCAAATAATTTTTGACCTTGCAAAAATGATTTACCATTCTGCAGCATCAAATTATCACTAACACAAGACTATATAGCTTCCATCAAAAATAAAAAATGGGATTTTATTTAACTAAAACACATTTTACAAATTTAATTGCCCTTATGTACAAACAAAAAATATGATCTTAAGGCTTAGCTTCCATATTATCCAAAAATTATTTGTTTTTTGGTCATAATTTCAGTTTCAAAGATATTATTAAAAATTTTTGATATTTATAAAATTTATAATTTTAGTACTTTTTTTTATTTAATTTTTAATGTGTGTTATTTTCTTTTTGCAAAAAGGCAGAAATTTATTGATAAAATATAAATATCTTTCTGATTTTTTACAATTAGCAGATAACAGAATTAAAATTAAGCACAAAAATATTTTAAAAAAACTCTTAAAATGTAAATTTTTCTATAATTTTATATTGTCAGTAATTACTTTGAATTATGACATGAAAATGAATAATTTCTGCAAAAGGGGTGAAGCCGATCCTTACGACCAGTGATGATATTGGCAAGTGACTCAAGTTGTAGGTTCTCAGAAATATTAAAGATGTGCATACGGTATCATCATTAAATACAAAATAGTCCTGACTGAAATTCGACACAAAAGTAATACAAAAATAAACTCAAAACAGAATTTATGTTGTAAAATTTATTTTATTTTATTTGAAGTAGTCTCTTAAATTGAAAGGAAAATAAAATTTGATATATTCATAACTTAACCCATTTTCTTTCATTTTAATGAATACCACTACAGAGAGTTCTGAAACTATGAAATTACTAACAAATATATTTACTATTTATTGCAGACTGTTCCCTTACTGCAGACAAACACTGTTGAACCATCAATGATATCAGTGCTTGTCAGTAGTAATTGATCACAGTGTGCATATAGTTCAACCAACTGGGTTTCTTTCCACTCATTTGAACAAAATCGCAAGTCCGTATAAAATGTGTGGATTGTCAACAATCATTCATAAAGTCAAATAGGTATTGGCTATTACAGCCAGTTAGGGGATGTATACATTTTTAGATATGCTGCACTATGTCCAGTACAGTGCTCACCAAGAGAAATGCAACTTATTCTGATAAGCAAAAATTCCTTTTTCAGCTGATTTCCATCAAATTTTCTACTTTTTTCACCCAAATTTTTTACGGTTCCTCAAAAAATGAGTTTTAGATAGACACTGAAGTTGGGGTCGATACAGACAAATTCTACTATTAATTTCTTGGTTGGTTCTTAATACAAGGAACCTCTAAAACATTTACGGTAATCATTTAACATTCTTTCTGATATATATTGCCAAAGTGTGCACCCCAGAATTTAAGGTATTGGCCATACCTTAATTAAAACATTGGCTTTCAATATTACATTCTGGAATATAGGTAAAACACAGTTATAATTTAATCTATATGAAAACCCTTAATAAAAATGTGTTAGAATAGCATCAGCGTAAGAGGTAAAACATTATCATGTAATTGCACTCATTTAAGTTTGGAGAATAATTTTTCTTTCCGTACAAAAATAATGTGCTAGCATAGATAATCAGTTGAATGCCTCTCCTTTCTCCAGGTTATTTGTGGGTTTTCAGTGTTACATGCTAATTTCCCAGTCTAGTGTACAGCTGCTACTGGGTGATTTTCAAAACTTGTAGTGAAATTTATTAGAAGGTTAGAGCAGAAGAAAGCTTTATGTTAAAATATTGGTTTATGATTGGTATATCAGTGGCAATAATGTGGTCTTGC
Organism: Clitarchus hookeri; assembly: GCA_002778355.1. Classification (NCBI taxonomy): domain Eukaryota; kingdom Metazoa; phylum Arthropoda; class Insecta; order Phasmatodea; family Phasmatidae; genus Clitarchus; species Clitarchus hookeri. The sequence continues at coordinate 536,963 of NQII01001133.1, read as the reverse complement.
AGATAATGTAACTGTTTAGACAAATTGGCTGTTATGACCATTGTGTTACATCAGTTCATGTTTTCCATTTTTTTTTTGCAGCTGTGAAAGTTGTACCACAGAGTATTAAGTACACGGAGGCCAACAAATGCTCAGAAAAGAAACCTCTGGAAATCCCAGATGGGAATTTGAAACCAGGGGAAAGGTTGAATGTGACCTATACATACAGTGTAAAGTTTAAGGTAAGTTTTTTTTTTTTTGGTATGTGGTACTCTGTAGGAAATGAAAACAGTTTAAGATTGTGGAAACAGTTACGGTCAACTCCCTATCTACCGTTTTTCAGGGGACTGTAAAAAAATTTCCATTTCAGTAGATGATGGTTCTGACATGTACATCAATAAAATACAATTTCTTACCTTATTATACTTCATTTTTAGTATTATAAGAGCTGTATGTTATCTGAGAATAAAGATTAGCTAATAAACACAATAAAAATGGGAATAAAAAAAATTACTCTATCAGTATTGCTGTAAATAATTCATTAAAAAACATTTCACCTCAATTTGTTTAAATAAAGAATAATACATCTCAAAATACTGTATATATTGGCTGTAATCCAATACCAAATGCAAGCCACCCTAAAACTTCAAACCCTCTGAAAATAAAAATAATATAACCCAGAATGCAAGGCAAATTTTGAATGTCCCACGCGCGCTCAATCAGCTGAGAGCGCGTGGAGAAATTATTGATGCGCGTGCAGAAATTATTGATGGGGCAGTGTGTTCACAGTAGGCGCGATGGAGAGGGGGAAGCGGTGGTTGGGGTGAAACAATGTACCCCTTCAATCCGCCTCTTGTTGGCGACACCTTGCATGTGTGGCAAATGTCTGTCTTTTAAAGTAATTACAGTGGAACCGCGCTATACAAGTATGGACTATAGCAACACGTCCGCTATTGCAATAGTTTTTAAATGCACTGTCATTTTCCCTATCATTTGAAATATACTTAACTTCGTTTATAACAAAAATCTGTCAATGAAGCCTTTTGCTATAGCGATAGGAACATATGTAAACTTGTATTTTTAAAATGTTTAAACTAGGGATGGGTCGGTTTGGTTCTTCGGTTCCAATTTATACTGGTTCTTCAGGTTTGACTGAACCGGTTTTAGGTTTACAACAATTACTCGGTTCTTGGTTCTATACGGCAATGGCAAAACTCTGTTGTTACAAAAATTACTATGGTATTTACTCATGTATAGCGCGCCCTTTTTCCCCTAACATAAATGAAACAATTTCTGGGGTGCGTGCTTTACACGGAAAAACAATTAAGGAGTGGTAGTCGTAAACTGTTGGGCGATGTGTAGAAGGAAGTGTATGAGAATAGTCTGTTATCTCATCTCTCGCTCTTACATCAACACTCCTCTCCCTTCTCTCTCTCTCTCTCTCTCTCTCTCTCTCTCTCTCTCTCCCCCTCTCTCCCTCCCTTCCTTCCCCTCCCCCCTTCCTTTATCTCAGCCCTCCCCGGTAAAAAACACTGCTAGCCGATGGATACGTTCCTCCAAGCCTTCTTTGTTTGGTAGGATGGCCAGGGCCGGGAGTAAGAGAGGAAGAAAAGATATGGTTTTTTTCGAGGTGTCACATTCCAGCACGGCAACAAAAAACCAATGAGTCACTGTGTAAAAGACGAAAAAAAAAAGGGCCGCTCAGACACCATAAGAGAAGCAAAAAAAGATATAAGAAATCAGGCCGCCCACCCAGCTGTTGACCTTCTTTTAACGAACTTTTGTAGGTTAGGTTACCTTTATCATACAGCACGCCACAATGTTTTGGTTTGGGGGCCATGAGTTATTTAATTAAAGTATTTTCCAAACATATCACAATCACCACATATTAATGTAAAAAAAGAATAATTTTTTACATATTACTAACCTTAAATAAATTTAATACAACAAGTTTATCTGTATACATTAAAACTTGTCTTCACACTTTGTTATTGTTCAGTTCTTCCATATAACGGTTAAATAAAACATTTAATGAATTTTACCTGCATTGGTTTAATAAAGTTGCAAGCAAAAGGCAAGTATTCAAAATACATAGAACCGAATACTGGAACCGATATTTAAATTGTAGAATCGGCACCGGAACCGGAATAGTTATTTTTGGTTATTCGACCCATCCCTAGTTTAAACACGTCATATCGCAAGTGACATTCGCCACTTGCCAAGCGCGAGCCAGCCTTTGTTAGTCAGTGTAGCGACACTCGCGTTGTCCGGAGCTATGGTAAGAGGAGTGGGCGGGTGTTGTGAGGGATATGGAAGATGGTATTATAGTGGGGTGGAGAGGTACGAATGGGAGTAGAGCTTGTCGAGGCCTAGAAAAGAGGGGTACGCTGGAAAAAGTNCCCCCCTTAGAACCCAAATCGCCCACCGGGGGGCGATCGCCCCCAGGTTGGGAACCACTGGTCTAGATGGTTGACTACTTCAGTTTAGTTGTTAAATAAAACGAGAATTTTGAATATTGCAGGTTTTTTATATTATTAAAAACAAATTTTAAATGCCGAAGTTTGTTATAAAGTTGTCTTAGATCGTAAGGGCGTGACCCGGGAAAAGTTTTGTAATTGAAAAACGTTATTTCATAATCAGTGATTTTTGTTGTGCTAAAATGGGAATTTGAATATTTGCAGGTTTTAAATGTATTAAAAATGGATTTTATATCCCAGAGTTTGTTATAAAAATGTCTTAAATCGTGAAGGCGTGACCCGAGAAAAGTTTTGAAATTTAAAAATTTGTTTTTCATAAACTGTGATTTTAAGCAACTGGTATTTAAAGAATGATTTCACGAGTGATTTTAAGTTGCTCTTTTAATTAGAAATACTATTGAAAGTTTACTAGTATGTTATTTTGTATGTTGAGGGGTTGATTTGGTTAAATTACGCTTATTTCCTCGTGGGTGTATCACCCTGCCGAGCTAGTAAAAGTGTGTTTGGAAACTTGGTTTTAAAATATTTTATGTTGCGAAGAGATGCTGAGGGCGTGTAATCAATGATTTAAAACAGTTTGTTTAGTTATTATTCTTTCAATAATACTTGAAAACAATAATTAGTTTTGAGAAAGAATGCTTAAAAAAACAAATTATGATGTGCTGCAAGATGAAAGGTACCCTACGGTCGTTAAAAGACTGTTAATAATTTACACGACTTGCTGGTTTTTTTTGCCGTGTTGGAATGTCACCCATAAAAAAAAACGTAGTGTCGCCTCTTTCTTTCATTTCAACCTGAGAGACTGGCTATCCTCTGCCTTACATGGAAACAAAGAAGGTTTGGAGGAATTTATCGTTCGGCAACATGAATGTGAAAGGGAGTGGAGGGGAAACTTAAACATGTGGAAGCTCGGCTTTGAGGTGCGACAGGTTTGTAAATTGTAAAATGTTTAGAGGAGGGGGGAGAGGCAGCAGAAGAGGTAGGTGGAAGAGATAGACAAGGAGTGAAGTAGCGCGCTGATTGGTAGGCAACTAACTCCATCCCGCAACCAGAAAATTTGGGGGAGGGGAAGAAGAAAGGAGGAGGACGACACGTCGCGCGCGTCTGCTGGTCGTTACAGACACTGCATACGCATTGTTTACGGCATTCTGTAAACACAGGATCTACAAGGGCTGTCCATAAGAACCTCCTGGTCGGAAGGGCGACACTGTACATTACACACAGTAAATTTGGGCACAACACTTTCGCATACTCAAAAAATTTTGTTATAACGATAACTCGCTATAGCGATAATTTATTTTGCCATTGTCGACTATCACTATAACGCAGTTCCACTGTAATTATATTTCACCGCAAGAAAAACTGTAATTTTGAGATAAAAATGAATAAATAAGGTGATTAAAAATTTATTTCTTCACTGACTTTAAATAATTAATCATTTAAAACTATGTCCTCTGACTTTCCTGTACACTTGCACTTGTCACGAGTTATGTTGCACTCGGGCTCTGTGCTTACCCATTATTATACAACAAAAGGTGTCGAATAGGCCTCTACAGGATATCAGTTTATTCAAAAGACATGTGTATAAAAATAAATTATTATAAATTCTCCAATTTTCCTGCAGGAAGTTACTGAAAATGAACTTCACGCTTGGTACTACAAGTCGCTCGATGTGGGGAGATCAAGCATTTGCTTCTAGGCGTATCATTTTATTTCCAAATATATTGTCCATTGAGTTAAATTAATATTTTGTTTTTTTATCATGTTGATTTTACTCCAGATATAATTAAACACCAAACTTTATGGAGAAAATCAACTTTTAATCACAAAAGAAAATATCTTTGCAAATAATAATTCCTTGTCAAAATGTATTGCGTAACATTTTCAGGCGAAACCATTTACTTTGAAATACTGGTGATGATATGTGCTACTATTTGAGCAACAGAAAATCTTTATAAAAATTTCCATTTACGATTACCAGGTGCACTTTACTTGCGCTGTGACAAGGCGTGTAAGGGGTAGCGGCCGAGAGAGAACGTGCTTTTTTTTTGCTATACAACAGCTTTCCTTCTGGAGGACATGTAAGGAGAGGAAGAAAGGTGTGCAGCTGAGCGAGACAGAAAGTGGGGCGAGAGAAAGAGGATGCTAGGTCGCCATGCTGGTTGCTAGATAACTACTTCTCCTTTAGTCAGGTGTGTAATGAGAGGTAGCAAGTCAGACTTGCACATCGCACCACGCCGCAGACGTGTTGGGATGAGAAGACTACGCGCCGCAGAGCATTGATAATCTGTGGCACCCGTGACGTATTTCACATCCAGTTACTAGATGTTTGCATAAAAAAAAGCTTAAAAACAATTGATTGTGGGAAATCTTAGGAGAAGGGACCGAAATATACTTTGATTGATGCAACATCCGATAAACGATACAAGCGGGTATAGCTTTATCATTATTTATATAGGAGTTTTTCTGGGACCACTGAAAATTAACTGTGGATACAGTTTATCGGTATATGCATTTTTGGTACAATGAGAGTTCACTGTATTATATTTAGTAATGTGTCAATTCCTCAAATTTATTGATTCCGATTTGAAACCAGATTCTGTCAAATTGCAGTGGAACCTTAATGCATTGTTCCCATTTACCATATTAACCCGAAAATAATTGACCCTAAACTCTTGGACTAAGTGTCTAGAAAAAAGTTTATCATGGCACAAGAAATATTACATTAAAACAAATTAAAAAAAATTAGCTCTGAATAACTCACCTTGAAGTACAGCAAAAATTTTAACCTGTCAAAACATAATATTTTATATGAACAAAGTTTTCTCACTATAAATTTCAATTTAGCTTTTTCACCACTACTCATAAATTTCAATTTAGCTTTTTCACCATTTACATTAAATTAACACTGTATAGTATTATGTGGTGATGATGGTAAGTATCAGTGCATTCATGTCGTTCAGCAAGTTTCTCTTCAAAGTTTTTCGGGAGTTTTTGTGCAAGAGATGTTCTCTGCTGCAAAGAAAATCTACGACGATGCGTTATTCAGATGCACCAACCAACACACTCCTTAAAATGTGTTTGTGGAATGTTAAGTTCCTGTGCAATTTCTTGGGATTTCAGCCTAATCATGTCTTCGGAAATCGGCCCCCCCCCCCCCCC
>NQII01001133.1:491201-531198 GCA_002778355.1 Clitarchus hookeri | reverse complement strand
CCCCTCATTTCTTTTTCATTAACAAAGTTTACAACTCGTTGCTCTACTTCATTGAAACTGCCTTTCTTTGGCCCCTGAATGCTTTCCACAAACTATTTGCGTTTTTAAGATGATTCAAATTCACTCTCCAATTAACGCACATTACTTTCACTTACACTGTACTTCCGAGCAGCTTGACAGTTGTTCGTTTGCACTGCATAATTTGCCACAATAATTTTAAAGTTAGCATCATAGCTGCACCGCAACCCTTGTAACATTCATTGTCTGTTGGGTCATCCGTATCCATTTTACAATTTTTAAAAAATGATTAACTTTTACAATAGCAATATGGTATTGTTGACTCCAAAACAAAAACAAGCACGTATTAGACACTCTGCATAAACAAAGCACACTACTNTTTTACAATAGCAATATGGTATTGTTGACTCCAAAACAAAAACGAGCACGTATTAGACACACTGCATAAACAAAGCACATCACCACAGAACAGAGTATAGAAGCTCGCTGCACTCGGCAGTCAGCAGATAGATGTGATAAAAAATTGATTACTCGGCGGCATGGCCAGTGGACTACTGGTTCATGTTCAGCCACTTCACTCACTCTGTAACCTTGTCAAAATCGGACCTATTTTTATTGGTGCGTCCGACTTGTTTACAAACTGCAGTCTCCAATCTGGTAGACGTTAAGTTAACGATAATAATGCAACCCCGCTTTTCGTTACAGAAAATTCTGTAAAAACAATTGCGTTATTTTGGGATAAATACAGTATATTGTTTTCCAGCATCCGTAGTATACTCTGTACAGTCCAAAGGAACTTTCCTTTAGAATAGTTTTAAATAGTGTCTGCATGAATTGTTTTTGAAGCATGATTTTTCCTCCTCCATAATTTTATGAAGTTCCAACTGGGGGCTTTATACTTAGCCTCTCAGTTTTTCGCCTCAGCTGGGCTGTCACAATGGTAATTTATTTTTGTTGTGATAAAGTTGACCACAAGAGAAATATGGTATGCTACATTTTCTAGCAACTTGTAAGTGCTTATAATAATTACAGCATTCACCTGAATATAAGATTATATTTTGTTCCAAATTTCACTTTCAAAAATTTAGGGGTCGTCTTATTTTTGCATCACAAAAAAATTGAGGTTAATATTTATGCATAGGTAATAGTAATAGCACTTAATTCATGGTTTCCAGAGAAATATTATAATCTTTTGAAAAACACAAGTTTGGTTAATATTATCAGAAGAAATAAAACACAATCACAACAAAAGCAAGGTTAACTTCAATTTCCGTCACGTTTTTCTTTCAATAGGCTCTGTTACCGGTCCTTAATCCGGGCGCGCAGATATTTCTAATTATCGTGAAGCCACCTGACAAAACCATCGCTAAAATATTTGTACAAGTATTAAATATGCATAAATGGGTCAGTGCGTTACATTATACTACAGGCCAAAGAAACAATTGTAACATGGTGGTAAACTAAACATCTTGTGATCTAGAGCAGCTATGTGATCACCAAAATGGCATCATGTCTGTGAACAAGAGTGATCAAAGTTGTTTGAGACTAACTTTAGCGCTGACATTCAACATTCCCGGAATGAATATGTCTGGGATTACGAGTACGATGTAGTATCTGTATCTACGACATCTAATTTATTTTCCATAGTTTGTTTACTCCTGGTTGAAGCAGTTTTCCAGTTTTTATCGAACGTGTTGGTAAATGAGCACATGTTAATTAATTATGAGTGACCACATTGAAAAAAAGGTTCGTCTGCATCGCAACTAAGAAAATTTGAACGTCGTAGTTATGAAGCAAATTTTAAACTAACTGTGGTTTGTATGCAAAAATGCATAACAATTGTGCTGCAACCAGGTATTTTTCCGTTACCTTAGCAAATGTTCGTGTGGATCATTCTACTGGGGAGTCTGATTCAAGTGAAGAATAATTGACACAGAACAATTTTATTTAATACTGTATTCTTTTCTCTTTCTTGTACATCAGGTTTGATGACTGGTAAGTTTTTACCTATTTTACTTATATTAAAAATTATTTTCATGGGATATTTGACTTTGAGTTTTTTTTTTTTTTATCGTCAAGGTCTGTCAATAAGTATTTGTGGAAAAATTGAATTTTTCCCATTAGCAAAGGGCAAAGGTCTTATATTCGGGTGAATGAGGTATGTGTGTCACATATTCCAGCTTTCAAACTTTGACGATGTCATCTGTAATTTTCTTTGTCAACATGTAAACAAAATTTAATCAATAATTGATGTGATAAAACATTAACTGAATCTGATTATTTTGGAAGAATCCATGGTGGTGTATCGAAGTATTGAATGAATCCATCCATAATTTTATCAGCTTTTATAAATATTAACCTTGGTTAAATGCTACCAACTCTGATAACCATAACTTTAATTTCAAATCCCATAATATGTATTTATAATACTGTACATGCATATTTTTTTTTACTAATTTGGCACTTAAATAAACATTTTATTTCCACTTACATATACATGGCAATTTTGTATCATTTACATGTGACGAAAAGACCATATTGATTGCTTCATGTTTGTAAATGAGGAATTACATAAATTATTGGAATATTGGAATTAAACTTCATAGCAGGATTCAGAAACAAATTTATAGTGGGGTCTGGCTGGATGCTTGTGAAATTTTTTTTTGAAGTAGAGAGAGAGAGAGAGAGAGATAAAGAGAAAGATAGACATGCAACGCTGCAATCGACAGCCGCTTGTTAGAAAAACTAATTGCTCATGAAACACGGGTCTGCAGGCTGAATGGTATATTACAAATGTAACTTTGAAAGCACAGGTTAAAACTGAATTGAAATCAATTAATGAGAAAAATACGTAAATGGTAAAATATTGACAAACATTGTTTAAATAAATTTAAATACATAAATAACACATTACATATGCTTTGATAAATAAATAAATAAAATATTTATTATGAAGAGTTATATATCATAACACTGGACAAATAGACATTATTAAATAAATCATAGATGTCCAAATGGATAATAAAAGGTTTAATTATCACAATAATGAAATACTATAGGTAAAAAGACTATTAAATATTACTCCCAATCATTTTTCTGAATAAAATACTGAAAATGAGGTTTCAAAATTGTTTAAAAACGGTACACTAGCTGTGACGCATAAGTAAAATAGTCGTGACTTATTTAAAAATGGCACACACTCGTGCCCTGAAAGGAGACACAGGGGTGCAAAAAAAAATTTAATATAGCAGACAACATATAAGATAACAATACTTTAACCAAAACAAAGATAGTTTGCAAAAGTAGTAGAGAATAACGAAACAAAAGTGGTTAGGATAAATATACTTCAACTAAAACAAAGGTAGCTTGTAAGAGTTGTAGGTAATGACAGAACAATTTTGTTGTGGAGGTACAAGTACCCAAGACAACCATTAAAAAAAATCACACAGGGCGTTCCCGTGAGTTAAAACAAAACCTAGGACACGACTTGACGACAAATAAATAAACAAAGTGTCAAGAATATTTCCATAACCCCAACAACGGGCAAGTCGCAAGTGCCAAGAAGCAAACAAACGTCCTGTGCAACATACCACAAACACGACTCCAAAACAGAGACAAAAAAAAAGGACAAAACCCAAACTGGTGCTGGCACGAAACCAAGCAAAAGTCCTGACCGCCACTAGCTAATGCTAGCAAATAGTTTGTGACCTGAACTGCCAATGGGTGATAAGTCCAACAACCAAGAAAAATAACACTAGACAAATTCCACATTGAAACTGACACAAATTACAACAAAACAAGGCCACCAAAATGTATAGACAACCAATACAAACTAAATAAAATTCCAAAGAATGCATTTAATTGGAAAAGGAAAAAAATGTTAAACATTACAAGTTGAGGTTAGGTGGCCAATAAAATTTTTTAAAATAAAATGTGCGACTTATATGCGATAAAATACGGTACCATTTATTACAGTGAAATCTTTTACCTAAGTGCTACTTCCAAAAGTTTATTATGTAAAATTTAACTTTTTCCTTACACCAAACATGTAAATAAATCTTAATATAATAAGTAAACTTTAATTAAATTATATAATTAACAGTTCCGATATATACTTCAATCTACCTTTTTGTATGTATTACAATATTTTGCTAAATTGATTAGCATTTTTTTAGTGACATTTGGAGAATTTTATTAAAGTATATGACAGTTAAGATTACATGGCATTGTTTCTCTTCAAAAATAAATTTTGGTAGTTCCCACATGGACACTGTTAACAAAATATTTGACAGTTCCCACATGGCACTGTTTGTTTACAAAATATTTGACAGTTCCCACATGGCACTGTTTACAAAACGTTTGACAGGTGTCACATGGCAATGTTTTGTTTACATACTGCGGAAGGATACATAATCGGCTCCCTGAAAGTAGATCTTTAGCAGGGCTTCAGAAAATCTTGAAGTTACCTTGAATACATTATATACTGTAGTTCATTGCACTGTCTCAAATTGCCTTCCACTGCCACCTGCCACATACATTATTGTATAAATTGACTATGATATTATTCTATTAATATTACTTATATATTTAAACATAATCCGAATGCAGGCTTTTATTGTTGCAGTGTGGAAACTACTTTAAAAATTGAAAATTTGTAATAATTGTAATGGAAAAAGTGACTTTTGTACATGGCTTAAATTTACAGCACAATATGTAAAATAAACCTGATTGTACCATGCATTTGGGTAAAATTTTCACCAATGGTAGACTTGTGTCTGAATATAAACGTTATAAAATCCACTCAACTGTTTTGTATTTGAACTCGTATCCAGCTTTCCTAGAATAAATTTTGTGACATGGACTAAGCCCACAAGACCATATTACACGATACCAGATTCCATAAAAACTTGTGCAAGGTACGCCATAGCGGCTGTTATACCAGCTAGTATGGCACCCGTCGTGGCATTTGCCACCTTATACAGCCAGATTTTGTACCAGGTTTAGTAATAGGACATGTCCTATTTATCGTGGCAGGTTCCATACCTTCTATCGTACGAGGCCAATCACATCGCAGTTTCAGAACGTAGGGCGCTCCTCGTGGCTACTACTTGAAACAAGTTGATGATGAAACCAAACGATGCCTTCATCTTGATTATACATACGTGAGGTTGAAACTCTTTCAAATAGTTTTTAAATACGACAAAGGCGAATAATATTGGCAATGACAACTTTTAATAACAGTTTAAAACCGTCCTAAATACTTAAAACATTACCTACACTACGAAAAGATTAATTTGCGTGGTTATACATATATCTTTAGTATTTAAAGACCAAAACTTATGTGTTAATTGATAGTACAGTGGTAAAGTAACGGTGCTAGTGATTAAAGCGTTACTTTTGGGTGTGAGTTTTTTCATAAAATATTACATGCAGATAATAATTTTGTACATAAAGAAAAAACTACACTTTGCAAACGGTTAACAATTTTCGTCGAAATTAAAAATAACACTCTTACTTCACATCATTTTCAAGAAAATTAATAAAACTACACCAGTAAGCAATGATTTTTTGTAAAGACCAACAGTAATATAGCAATATTATAATGTAATAGCAATTTTTTTATAAGCCTATGCAAATGATTGACTGGTAGCAGTTATACGAATGGGGTTCATATGTACTATGAACCACATGCTGCGCACCCACAGAGGGTGTCAAATGCTAGTACACGAATTGCTGTTGTGTAATATTAACCTTCCATGGCGGCTCATATAGTGGCTGGTATACTGGCTCGTGCACCAGGCCTTGTAGAAGCTTGTACAAGACCAAGTACAACAGCAGGTATCGTGTAATATCGGCTTTAGGGAATATGGTTGGTAAGTTGTCAACTTCCCCCTGCCCCTTGCAACTCAGTGCCGAAGGGGCTCAGTGAGCACGGCTGGCTCAAGAAGCGGACGTGAGTCATGTGTAACTGACTCGGGAAAGTGACAGCATTTGGGCAGCGTCGGCACTTGTGTGTTATGAGATAGCTGGCCATATAATTATGTTTACAGCAATTACTATCTGATTGGCAAGGGATTGATTCCACCGACACCCTGAGAGCTCTTCCATAATCTGCATTATATAAGCGGGGCGGTGTTCTGGGATCAGGGAGTTGTCTTCTCTGTTCATCTCAAGATACAAAAGAGCAGTTTGCTTGGTTCACCTGAAGACAATCAGTTGTACTGTTTGGTTCATCTGAAGACAATCAGTTGGACTGTTTGGTTCATCTGAAGATAATCAGTTCTACTGTTTGGTTCACTTGAAGACAATCAGTTCTCCTCAGTTCATCCAGAGTTGTTAGCATCCCTCGGTTTACCTGAAGAGCAGGCACTAATTGTCTGGTCACACAAGGGTTGCAGCAGACAATCCCGGGAGACAGCCAATTGCGGAAGTATGGTATACCTGATGCTTAAGATTAGAGCAGTTGGAGTTCCCAAGGCTATGGGATAAAAGCCAGTGTACCGTGATATGGTGGCTAGGACCTTCGCTGTTATAAAACCAACTAGTTTCACTGCACTCATGGTAATATTTACGGTAGTATTGCAATCCACCTTTTCCCGTCCCATGGCGGGATGCCACTGGCCATCTCATCGATGTCTCTCGTCCAGCACTAGAGAGGGACGCCCTGACTGGAGACACACCTACATAGAGGAGCACTGGCAACACGCGCAAGGCGGCTGCTGCTACACCGCAGGACGAAAGTCCAGTTCCACTCATCACTACTAGGGGACAATTACAAANACATGGTGGCTAGGACCTTCGCTGTTATAAAACCAACTAGTTTCACTGCACTCATGGTAATATTTACGGTAGTATTGCAATCCACCTTTTCCCGTCCCATGGCGGGATGCCACTGGCCATCTCATCGATGTCTCTCGTCCAGCACTAGAGAGGGATGCCCTGACTGGAGACACACCTACATAGAGGAGCAGTGGCAACACGCGCAAGGCGGCTGCTGCTACACCGCAGGACGAAAGTCCAGTTCCACTCATCACTACTAGGGGACGATTACAAACAAGCACGGCTACTAGCATCGGATTACTCCATGGCTGTGCCAACTGACCACCTCAGAGGAACTTGAGTGGAGAGATTCCCTTGTAGTGATAGACTGCCCGGGAAAGTCAGTTTTCTATAGAAGGGATCGTAATAGCCGACCTCCCAGCAACCAGAACGTCCCAAAGGGGCAGGTGAAGGGCTGGGCAGGAAACGCATAGCATTTTTCATGAATATCATAACAGCCACAGCACTGACATTTCTCATTCAGTGTTTTAACACTGTAACACACTATAAATATTGTTGTATGTTACTTTGATGAGGAGGGGAAGTGTTTATAGTGTTGGATGCTCGGGCAGTGAAGCGTGGTGACAGGGTGCAGCACAACTGTGGGCAGACCGTGGTAGATTCAATGGAGGGAAGGGAGAGATGATTGACATCCCCTTCTACCCCTTCATGTAGCAACACTCCCAAGTGCAGGTGGCCTGTATAAAAAGAAGATAGTTTAATTGTTACCAGCTGAATTCCAAGTACACTCACTGCTAAAAGCAGTGTACGTGCTATTTGTTTTTTGTATGTAAATTTTTTTATAATTTTCAAAGTTATCCTCGATTATCCATCCTGTATTACTTTGTCATCGATTAAGGGTTCCGCTGGACTGGCACATGAAGTGCGTTGAACAAGTTTGGTAGAAAACATGTGATTTAAAAACTAGATATTTTGCAGTGGTGTCTGAACATGAAAAACATTTAATAAATATTTTGTGCCTGAAGACAATTTTCATATTTTCATTTCAACTCCGTTAATTATTTTATTGGCTATGGAAATGGTTAAAACAGCACCTTTTTAGCTGCCAAATTTTCTGTAGAGACACTTTAAGGGTTGCGTTTACACATGCATCGTACTGTTACCTTTATTAGTGTGCCATAAAAATATAAGAATACCATCTAAAGTTATGATTAGGCATGTCACAGGCAGAAATACTGCGTGTCAATTGAGCTGCTCGCACGTAGTGGTGATGAAGCAAATACTGAGTGAGCAAGAGACTTCCATAGAGCTCGCGCATTTCGAGGTCTCAAATGTGCAAAATTGCTGCAGGCAGACGGAACACTTAACAAGGTTCAATTGTGTTTATATTGCAACATTCCAATTAGAATGTAAATGTTTTTGCAGTCTTAAATTTTTTATTTCAACCAATTACAGGATGTACATGAATGACATGTTCTAAACTTAAAATAATGTGTTTCGTTATTAGAAAAACAACTCTGTGAAATGGTCTTCAAGATGGGATTACATATTGGAGTCCAGACCTCAGACAAACATCCAGTGGTTCAGCATCCTCAATTCATTGGTCATTGTGCTGTTCTTGTCTGGAATGGTTGCTATGATCATGCTGAGGACCCTGCACAAAGATATCGCACGTTACAACCAGGTAAATTACTGCCATAGTCGTAGATTGTCAACAGATGTAGTTTTTATTTTTATTTTAGTATCTTAGCTATGCTTACAATAGTGGACTTAGTTTCTTTTCAGTGGTACATGTATTATAATTTAAGCTGAGTGTCAAGTCTATATTTGCGGGAACCAGCGCTGCTACTGTTNATTTTCAGTGGTACATGTATTATAATTTAAGCTGAGTGTCAAGTCTATATTTGCGGGAACCAGCGCTGCTACTGTTTGGAACTATAGTTGAACAATTTTATAATTGAGACCATGAGAAAGTGACATTATAAGCAGGAAAACCGAAAATTCAGGATGAGAAATCAACACATGTAAAATCAGTTTATAAACAAACGAATTGAAGAAACAGACAATTATATATTGAACTAATGCTCATGGTAAGTATTGTCCTCGTTGCATTTCCTTGTTTTGATAAATCTTGACACAGGACGTGGAGGCAACATCACAACCCCTATGAATATCCTAATATCCATGAGCTTCCAATTTAGTCAGTTTTACTGCAGTTTCATCTTCACTCTCTTGCTGCTATGGCCGTGGCTTATGTAATAATTATATTGATATCACTCATGTTGATTTTTCCAGAAACTGCTTAAGGATGAACTTGTCTGTAAATTTACATAGGATGTAAATGTTATTTACTGAACTCTTCCAGGTGTGGAGAAATTTTACGTATAAAAGTGACCTGAAAGATTTCATACATTTCAATGTACAAATAACAAAGTTAGGGCTGAGCCGATACTGGTACCAATCAAAACCGGCCGATATCATAATTATCGGAACTGTGCGCAATTCATGTTTAAATAGCCGATATTATGACCAATATTTTGCCCTAAGAATCTAAGATGATGCTGTTTTCAACTTGCCATAATTAGAGTGGCTTAGCTCACTATTTGGTTTTATTAAAATAACCACTATTTTTAAATTGGTTTTTACTTAAGTACCCAACTTGCTATGTTTATTTCCAAAGCAAAAATTAGGCATGTTTTGCATGATTGTTTACAAATCATATATACAACAAAACATTAGTAGCCACCATTTGCATGTACTGAATTTTATCTATCTAGGCAAGCTTGTAGCATGATCAAAACGTAACATTTAATCAGCCTAACACATATAATAATAAAAATAATTAATATTTACAATTACCTCCAAAAATATTTTGTCTTATTAGTTTCATAACAAACTGTGAACACAGCGACGCATAAAAAAATCTTATGTAATCTTTTAATGTTGGTTACATGCTGCACATTACTGCCGCCTAGCGGCACTATTCTGACAGTTTGTCTTTTTTTTTGTTTCTTTTGTTGCTGTAGTAATATGACTGTGTTAGGTTAGAGTACGAACGTGGTGAAATTATTTACGTGTGCCAGCAATAACCAAATTATATTGCTGAATGAAAAAGTGACTTGTGGAATTTCTTTTTACCGTAAGCAACACGCAAGAATGCAAGGCGGTTTACAATATTTGCAAATGTTTGGTTTCGAGAGGCGGTACATCATCGAGGTCCTATAGTACCACAAACTTAAAACGGCACCTTGAATGTACGCACCATTTGAGGTGTTATGTTTTTTTAAGAGTTTCATTGCGTAATGACATGCTTTTGAAGATTATTTTTGTCTCATAAATATGCTTAAGCTTAATATATGGTTCCTAGATTTATATTTATCATAAGAGTTAGGCCTATCACTAAAACAATAAAAACGAAGACAATTAGAATTTTATTTAGGTACATGTTTAAAAATTAAGTTTTTAATTTTTTTAAATGTGCATTGTTATTTTTCCTTGTCAAGGCAGTATCGTTATTAGTATCGGCAATATCGTAAAAGGCTAAAAAACAGTATCGGCTCACCTCTAAACAAAGTGCACTATATTTGTGTTCAAATGTGACCACTGGCATATGAAAAACATGTTCTTGAGTTATGAAATAAGTTGGAATTGAAGTCATATGAAATGGTTTGGTGTACAAGAAATTAAATTATTAATGGGAAACAGTTTACATTTCACAAGGAAAGTGAAAACATTATTTCTATTTCAGGGAATGTTTAACGTTATGCTTATGGAGAAACTGTTGGGACTAGAAAAATTCTGCGTTATGCAGGAGAAAATATTATAAATAAGAACATTTTAACATATTACAAACTTTTCATTTTAACATATTACAAACTTTCTTGGCTGAAGTGGTAATTTGTGGAAATATTTGGTGAAACAGTGCTGGTAAATATTATCGCAAAGATCATGAATATTGTATCAGTAATCCTTGCATGGAGAAACACACTGGTTAAACCAGAAGACATCAGTATTCTTGTCTTCATGTGTAACTGAAGCTGTTGGTTGACTTACAGGGAAAGTGCTTCGTGCCTAGGATCACTCCTGCAACTATGCCAAGGAGTGTATTCTAGCAGACAACATGTCAGCTCTGTAAGCAGGCCTCGCATGGCTAGGCATAGGTACTAGCAGCCTTCCAACCACATCTTGGCTGTGCTACTCTTACTCCTGCTAGTAGCAGTGCATTTGGGATTCTACTATGGTCCATACGGTATAAGAAGGCCACTTTCTGACAGTCAGTGAGTGGCAACTTAACATTTACGAAACAAACAAAGTGCCATTTACAAAATCCTGTATCAGCTGATGCATGAACGAACAAAAGTTAAAATTACGTTGGCTATTCTGAGTGCACCGCCGATGCACATCACAAAAGCAGGAAATACGCGAATAAGGAAGAGTTCTTACATTTATTAATGCATTTTATTTTACAAGGACACAAAACAATGGTTGTTAGTGTTAAAAACTAAACTTCGTCATAATGTAGTTAAGTATAGGTGTTCAAAATGAAATGTACAATAGAACGATACGACACGGAAAAGTTTTCTGAAGTTGTGCTAACTTCAGAAAGTTTTTTCACGTCGTATCATCCCTCTCCAACCTCGCTTTCAACACGTCCTTGATATTAATTCGAAAAGCATATAGAAATATTGCATAATATTGTTGAATTATTTTTTCTAATAATTTGACGAAACGACACGAATTTGAAATATATTTCCAGCCCGTAATCTAAGAACAATCAACTTAAAAAAATACGCTATCTGTTGACCAGAAACAGCGGCGAAGTTCGCCATGACGCGCTGTGCGCGCAATCTCTCGGATATTATGCGAGGTATTACCAGCCAGAAATGAACCTCTTTCCTGCGCGATAAATAACGAATTTACAAACAAACGCCAATAGTTATATTTTTTCCACGAACTCCGCATAATTTTTAATAAACATATATTTCATGTACAACGATTTGGAGTCGGTCATTTATATTCGGCCGGTAATCGTTCGTCTACGTAAATTATACGCCATGTTCTCTCGAAACCCATCTCCTTGTTTCCGTAGGAAGTGAGACACGCTGAATCGTTTTTAAGCAATTCTAACGTTATTCCACATCACATATTTCCAACTCGAATATATTAGCTATAACGTCCAAAGTGTGATAATAGATACAACAGACCGTCTCGCAAATGTTAACCCAAATTCACTATCTCGGACAAATTAAAAAAGAGATAGGAAATATTTAATTATTTGCAACATTTTATATTTTTACTTTTATAACCTATTAATTTTTTTTAGACAGATGTCAGTCTTAAAGTATCTTAAAATTTGTTTAGCATACAGTATAATGGCAGTTGGATTAGCTGACAGCATGTTGATAAAAAATACAGCCCCGACTTGATGGACCGGCTGATGGCGGAAGGATACATAGTCGCATGTAGTCAGACGTAAACAGTGGCGCTACTTTCGCAGACCTGTCAGAAAACGGCCTTCTTATACAGTATGGACTATAGCCTATGGTACACACAGCAGTGTGCACTGGCGGGTATNTAGCAGCAAATTCCCCATTGTGTTGTCAGGTTGGCCTCTGACAGTGGGTATCATCATTCCATAGCTTCTTTTCTGGTTCTCTCCAATAGTGTTTGGAAGTGATAACTTTGGTTTCATGTCACCTAGTCCTGCACAGGTTCCTTTTGGGTAGTCCATTAGAGGTATTTTGGGATGGTTACCCAGATGTCTGGCATTATAGTCCTCTGTAGTGGTGTTTGAGTGATTGAGTGAGTGATTGATTGATTGAGTGAGTGATTGATTGATTGAGTGAGTGAGTGAGTGAGTGAGTGACGAAGGGAGTTGGGGGGGGGGAGATTTGGGCAGCTCTCAACATCGAGATCTTGAGAGCCGATGAGGTGAAGCGAGGTGAGTATGGAGCAGCGCCAGAATGCAAGGGCGAGGGAAACGAAATCCCAGAGAAAACCCGTTGACCATCAGCATCATCTGGCATGATTTCCACATGCAAACATCGGGGGGCGACCTCTCCAGGAATCAAACCCAGTTCACCTTGGTGGGAGGGGTGTTCAAGAATTTTCATCATATTCTCTGGTGGCAAAATAATTTTCACTTTTGGCCAGTTTAATTCGATAAATGTTGCTTGTGATCTGGAGACTGTTACTAGAGCTTTTCCTTTTGTAAATTAACTTATTTACAGAAAAGGTCTATTGCATCACTGAGTGGGTGGGCTTGGGTAGTGCTCTACATATGCAGAGTTTTATAAATGTTGATTAGTTTTATTGTTGTCTAATGCCACCAATTCTCAGTTATCAAAATAATGTATCAAGATTATTTTTAATTACTTTTCCAGATTGCAAATATTGAGTTTTTAAGACATTTTGAATATTTGTTTAACATAAGGTAATCATTTCACGCCACTCAGCAGGCAGGCTTTGGTGTTTCTGGTAGAAATAAATTCTTACTCAATATTTCTCTCTGTAAAATTTCTGAGTGGAAGCTTACAGTAAGATTTTTGTGCCATGCATAATATATGTTCCTGTTTAACTCTCTGGATGTGCAATTCACTTCTTGTCAGATTGATTCTGGAGAAGATGCTCAGGAGGAATTTGGCTGGAAACTTGTGCACGGAGATGTGTTCCGACCTCCTCGTAAAGGAATGCTTTTGGCTGTGTTTTTGGGTTCTGGGACCCAAGTGTTCTGCATGACACTGGTCACTTTGGGTAAGTGAAATATTTTCATACTGCCATATAAGTAATTTCTTGCTGATACCCTTATCTTAAAAAGAGCTAATGCATTTTGAACAGTATTGTTTCTCGAAACCATTATAGTTTTCTCCAGTTTTAAGTGTGGCTGTTAGTACAATTGTGAAGCTTACCTCAGCCCCCAGCCACATGTTTTTACTTAATGAGGAAATCATATCACATAATACTTCACATTAGAGTTGGGCCAATGCATATTGACAATCATGATGATTAACCGATTATGGTATTTTGCAGTTTTTTATGATCGGTTTCTCGTCTGCCTATCTCTTTCCCAGATTAGTGTTTATTTACATAACCTATAACTAGGGCCTAGAAATTTCTGCAAATGCGAAATAATGCAAAATACTAAGAAACTATGTTTCTTTGTGGAATTCTGTAATAATTCCTGTAACATTGACAAAATTGNGTTTCTTTGTGGAATTCTGTAATAATTCCTGTAACATTGACAAAATTGCTTGTTTATGTGTATCTAAAACCACAGTGCGAGCTTCTTTTACCGTGAAAACTAATATAAACATTAGGTTTTACAATTTTCCATTTCTTATACACCATTATCTCTCGTATACTTCACATACAGTACGTGCGGATAACAAAACTATTTGTGTAGTGATCACGTTGTTGACTATAATTACATAAAATTACAGTCACTGCTCACTGTATTGACGAAAAGAAATCAACGTGCATGTGCTGTTTTGTAGCGATTCTCTTTTTTCGCGCCGCTGATTGGTGCAGACTGACAACAGCGTTGAATGTTCAGATAACAAACGAGGCGCTGTAACTAGTACGTGGCACGGGACTCAGGATACATAAGAGACAATTATTTTGCAGCGGAGGAGATGCTTGGTTAGATGGGTAGTATTGTGTGCGGGTTGCATAGATACGGAAAAACAGGCACGTGCGACTCACCCGGTATAACGAGCCGAATCGCTTTAGCGGCTCTCGAGTAGAATCACACGTACATGTATTGTATTTATAATGTTAAGATGAAAATAAATAGTACTTATATAACAGAGATGAATATTTTTATTTTGATGCATGTAATTAGGCAGTAAACATTCACAAGATATTTGTAAACACTGCCGACTTTACTCGTCAAGATCATAACCACAAAGCACAGATGATAACTCGCAAATACGTCAATTGCAACTATTGAGTGAGGGTGATTATTGTAGTCAACTGCTTTCGTTGCGAAACCGGTTAAGAATGCCAAAAATAGTTGCTGCTTTAGATTGTACCCGGGAGTTTGAAACTGAAGGGCTTTTTTTGTTTTATAAACTGACCAAAGTGTAAAACTGTGATGTAAACATTGAGTTGGTGGGAAAAGATACATGCTTAAACACTGCCGTACCGTATGCACAGTGATTTAGTGATAGTGGAGGACATTGGAAGCAAATTTGTGTAANACATGCTTAAACACTGCCGTACCGTATGCACAGTGATTTAGTGATAGTGGAGGACATTGGAAGCAAATTTGTGTAAATTTCACCTTTGCCAAGAAAACAAAAAAAATTGGTTTTTGCCTCTTTTTTGTAGAAACATTTTTACTATGCAAGGAGTATTTTTATTTTGTCAATAATAAAATATTTACCAGTATTTCGNTGTCAATAATAAAATATTTACCAGTATTTCGTTATTAGGTTGTGGATTTGTGGGAGTATTGAACTTAACAGGATTTAATTAAAATATTGATATCCACAAATTAACAAAAGCTGTATTTGGGTACGTAAAAATCTTGTAAAACTCAAATGCTAGTGAATGTTCTTAGGAAATTTTAAATGCCTCGTTAAAGTACAAGGTTTATCGCACAAAAATTATTGTGACGTAACAGTGTGTGTTACATGACAAGTGTGCTCTCGTAAGGTTGTCCTTTCATAGTTATTGTTAAATATTTTTGAATGTTTTCCACTTAAATATGTTCTGATTAAAAAGAATGAGCAACAAATTCCATTTAGTTTGGGTGAAATTGTTACAAAAACAACAGATTCATGTTCTAATAATAATGCATGCATATTTTTGCTATAAAATTTGACCAAATGGAAATATTTTTTTGACAAAATGGTGAAATCTTAATGACGAAATTAGTTTGTTTTATTTACTGTAAAAGTGGGGCTCTACCTATAACCTATTTCACATTTAACACAAAATTGAAAAAACATATATGTCTAGTTTTTGGATGGCAAAAAAAAAATTTTTCCCCCTTATGTTACACTTGACTTTGGCAGCTTAAAAGTAAGTTTCAGCCCGAAATATTTTGAACGGGAGCTTGTAGTACCGTAAATAATATTGCAGTAATACCATAAATATATTTTTGTGGCTGTACATGTTGAGGAAACAGTGTAGTAAAATGTAAATTCTTTTTTGTCACGAAATACAGCAACCAACCCATCAGACATATGAAAATGTAATTATTTTTGTTTCACGTCGCATTGTAAACAATGGCACCATATTGGATTGGTGGTGAAAATTCGAAACACTGGCAGCCAGCAGCAAAATTTATCACAAATGTTGCCAATTTTGTTTACAATTTCATGGAATTAAATAAAAGAAATTATTTTCAAAGGCCTAGTACCCACACAATTAACAACATTAAGTGTAAAATCACGTCATACTTATTTACTGCATTTATAAGCAACGCAAATAACCACGGCTACGACACTGGATAAAGTCAACGTATAATATCTTGTGCATAATCTATTGTGTAAAAATGAGCATCGTGACGATAACACTTTGATCCTATCGATTGTATGACGAACCCTGTGATTGTCTACACTGGTACGGTACTTCCCCTGGCTTGCCAGCAATCAGAAAGCGTGGTCTTAAATGAATGAGTTTGAAAGTTTATTTTATGAGTATGTTTTTGTTCACAATTAAAACATTTTATAACAAAAATGTAGAAGAAAAGCAGTGTTGTGTGGAACTATTATAGTGTAATTGTGGACAATGAATCAAAAGTCAAATGCAACTTTTGTCAGTCCTAAATTTCAATGTGATTGTTATTTAAATATGCAGATTTTTTCACCATTTTTGAACTTTCATTTACTTTAAGATTTATTGAATGTAGAATGTTGTGTTGTGTTGTGTTGTGTTAGATAGGTGTGGTTTTCCTTCAGTAGACCTATCAGCAGACAAATGTATGTTGTCGTACCCATTTTGTGCAGATTTAACTACATATGGATACTTAGAGAATTATTGATTTTATATTGCTTTGTTATTATTATTATTATTATAAATAGAGAATGTGTGTGTTTTTACTTCAGTACATCTTCTTTATAAAAAAATTGGGGAATTGTGTGGAACTGTTAATAATTATTACATTTTTGTATAACATTTGGCTATGTTGGTTATACGCCTGATACTTTTTAGTCCTTCTGAATTTATTCAATAATAAAAAGCACTAATCGGCCAAAAAAAAATCACAGGATCGGCAACAAATGTTTGGCATCAGCAGAATCTGCAAAAGTGGTGATCGGCCCAGCTTCACTTCGCATAGCTACCTAATAATTGTCTAATGCAGTCTTCGGTTTTCATAAGCGAGACTGGGGACCAACTTACATACAAGTGCAGCCTGCTTTCTTCACCCCTCCCTTCACTGTAGCCTCAACAGCACTGAGACCATACAGTAAAAATTAGTTAGCTCTTGGTCTTTGCGAAAGTAGGCAGCATTTCAAAATGCCATCTGGAAACTGGTAACTCAGGGCTGGCTACCAGCTTTCTTAAATGAAAAAGCAAGTCTAAAGAGTCTTATCATATTCAGGTTGATGACTGCTCAGTTATGGATGGCTTATGGCAGCGTTGAGTCGATTCCCTTTCTCTGCGGACTACAGGCACCTTGCTGGGGCTTGAATCTAAGACAATATTCCAGGTCACTGGCTTTGGATAGCAGTTATGAGGGCTGTCTTGACATTAGTTCCTGTAGGATGGCTGGCTCTACAGGTATTTTGCTCTGGCATTCCCTTTGGGCTTCCCAGTGTCTAGCCTTTTTCTGCCTGTGCCAGGATCCTGGTTATTCACACTGGCCCTCCAACTCCAACACCTGGTGGTGAATCGCAGTGACATGTTGAATTGTTGGGCAGGTGATGACAATAACTCTGAATTAACCTGGGTTTGACCTATTGATGGCTTCCCAGTGTTGTGTTTGACTGTCATGTCCAAAGGACTCTGGTCCAACCAAGACAATTGGAACAGCCACAGCACTCGGCATCAAGTTGCAACTTCCACTTTAGACACAATTGCCCGCTGCAGAAATTGTCTTGTTTCTGTCTGAGAAAGTGTGTCCAGTTANGAATCGCAGTGACATGTTGAATTGTTGGGCAGGTGATGACAATAACTCTGAATTAACCTGGGTTTGACCTATTGATGTGTTGTGTTTGACTGTCATGTCCAAAGGACTCTGGTCCAACCAAGAAAAGTGGAACAGCCACAGCACTCGGCATCAAGTTGCAACTTCCACTTTAGACACAATTGCCCGCTGCAGAAATTGTCTTGTTTCTGTCTGAGAAAGTGTGTCCAGTTACCCTATTCTTCATCGAGAGGTTCCTGTGGACGTGATAGTCTACTGGGTTAATTGGGGCAAAAAATGACAGCAAATTGAGTAGGGATGTCCTCCATCGAATAAGTAGTAGAAACTCTGGAATGAAATGCTGCAGGATTTATTCAAAATAAACACTGCTCAACTGTGGGAAGCTCTACCCATCAGAATCTCTAATGCGAAGCTCATTAACACTCCTCTCTGGTCTGACCCAATATGAATGAGTGGCCTCATCCACATGAAATACTGCTGCAAAGGGATCCTATGGCAATCTGGTCCACAATATTGGCCAATGTTGAGGCTCCTATTTGCCCGTGAATCATTTCCCGATGCTTTGTGGAGGAGATTCTGGGATCCCAGCACCCAATATGTGGACTGCCATTAACTCTGCAACAGCAGTAGTTCCGTTTGCAGTGGTGCCAGGCCAGAGCAATGTGTAACAGCACAAACTGACGATGTGTGGTGTTCAGTGATGAGTGCTGCATCATTATGGGGACTGATCATTGCGCCCGGTTGTGGAGGCCACAATCCCAGCCTTGCTATTGAGCTGCACACCTCCTCCATGGCAGGCATTGTTGTCTGGGGAGCCATAGCCTACGATAGTTGATTCACTCTTGTTGTGTTAGGTGGAACATTGGCGGGCCAGTGATATGTGGATGAGATCTTACGCCACCATCTGCTCCCATTTCTGGCCGGAATTCCAAGTCCGATATTCCAGCAGGGTAACGCACATGGCACGGGTCACCCAGAACTGCCTCCTACATGTCCAAACACTACCATGGCCTTCCCACTTCTCTGACATGTCCCCAACCAAACTTGCGGGACCAGTTGTAACATCAGCTGCCGCCATGCCACAGTTTCCGGGATTTTGAACACACCATCCAACAATTATGGGCCCATCTGTCTCAAGACAAAATCCGGCATTTGCTGGATTTCATGTCGGACCGTGTTGCAGCATGTATCGCAGTATGATGGGATGTGACACACTATTGTAGATAACCGGATGACATTCCTACCTTCATAAAATTTTAGTACCATCTGATGCATCCTTCTGTGTGCACTATTTTTATTGTCCGGCAGGGTAGTTTGGACATCTAACACCATCTTTCACATGGGACCGTGGTGACTGAGCGNTCTTGTTGTGTTAGGTGGAACATTGGCGGGCCAGTGATATGTGGATGAGATCTTACGCCACCATCTGCTCCCATTTCTGGCCGGAATTCCAAGTCCGATATTCCAGCAGGGTAATGCACATGGCACGGGTCACCCAGAACTGCCTCCTACATGTCCAAACACTACCATGGCCTTGCCACTTCTCTGACATGTCCCCAACCAAACTTGCGGGACCAGTTGTAACATCAGCTGCCGCCATGCCACAGTTTTCGGGATTTTGAACACACCATCCAAAAATTATGGGCCCATCTGTCTCAAGACAAAATCCGGCATTTGCTGGATTTCATGTCGGACTGTGTTGCAGCATGTATCACAGTATGATGGGATGTGACACACTATTGTAGATAACCGGATGACATTCCTACCTTCATAAAATTTTAGTACCATCTGATGCATCCTTCTGTGTGCACTATTTTTATTGTCCGGCAGGGTAGTTTGGACGTCTAACACCATCTTTCACATGGGACCGTGGTGACTGAGCAGTTAAATTACTCTCCTCTCACTAAGGTGAACTGAGTTCAATTTTCGGCCGCTTCACTCCCGGATTTTCTCAAGTGNGGTTAAATTACTCTCCTCTCACTAAGGTGAACTGAGTTCAATTTTCGGCCGCTTCACTCCCGGATTTTCTCAAGTGGGAATCATACCAGACGATGCTGCTGGTCTGCTGGTTTTCTTCGGGAGCTCCCATTTCCCCTGCCCTTGCATTCTGGAACTGCTTCATTTTCACCTCATTTTGCCCTCATCGGCTCTCAAGACCTCGTTTTTAATAGCTGCCCAAATCTCTCTCTCTCAACAATCTTTCACGACAGTGGTAATCATTGGGTTAGCAAGAGTTGAACCTCATAGGTACATCCTAGGCCTGGGCTATTCATTTAGTTTTCTCATCAAGTCACTTACAAATAATTACGATGTTTGATGGGCCACATGCACTTTTTACAAGGTTGTGGCTCGCTTATACTCATACTTATACAGTTTGTTTACATGAAAATGTAATAAACTAAGTAATTTTTTTTTTTTCCAATTTTTATGCTAGTGATAGTTACAGATGTTATTAAATTAGGTAAGGGTTTCCAGTTTTAATACTAAACTTTTTTAGACACATTTTATGACTGTGGACATAACTTCAAAATGTTTACTGTCATTTGGTGGTCCATTGTGGCAATGCGAGTACATTAATAAGGGTACTATTGCCCATTATACAGTTCCTGGAAGTTCAGTTTATGCTCATGCAGATGTTTCTTCAGCCATTGTGTACCTTCTAATGAGAAGTTTATCGACTTACTGACCTTGCCTCTGCATTTCGAATATTGTCCGTCTCTGTGCCAATAACTATTTTGTTAAAAGGATTAATTACTTATGTGAACCTGTCATCAGGCAGTTCAATGCCTGTTATTGCTCCTAATTTAAACCTTTTCGGCTGTGTGCTAAGATTGATAAGCTACCTTTGTAATGCATATAACACCAATTGTGTCTCAAAAAATTGCCATTCATTTGATTTCATTGACTCCAGGTTAATGGCTTGGAAATATTTAACTTGCTTGTAGCCTTAAATTATTTAGCAATGTACATTTATAGAAAACTTTTTTTTTTTTCCTGAATTGTGTATATTGATATTTTGTGGATTTTAATGTGATGTGTTTTCTTTCACGCCAGCCTTTGCTTGTTTGGGTTTCCTGTCCCCGGCTAACCGAGGTGCCCTGATGACATGTGCCTTGGTGCTGTTTGTCTGTCTTGGAACACCAGCTGGATATGTTTCTGCACGTATTTACAAGAGTTTTGGAGGAGAAAAGTGGAAGTCAAATGTGCTGCTCACATCAATGCTTTGCCCAGGGTTGGTTTAATGTATTAAATCATTAGTGAACTATTATAGCTAAACAAAACTTCACTGTGAGACTATGTGTGCAGTTCTGTTTGCAATAACAGATAAAANTTAGTGAACTATTATAGCTAAACAAAACTTCACTGTGAGACTATGTGTGCAGTTCTGTTTGCAATAACAGATAAAAATAAAGATTATGATAAGTAAAGAATGTTGCACCTAAATATTTTATTTATTTATTTTTGTACAATTTACACAGCATACTGAGAACACACAGGTATATCTGCTTGAGTTGTGTGAAATATACCTGTTGAGAGAGAGAGAGAGAGAGTGAGGTGAGTGAGTGAGTGAGTAAGAGAGAATGAGTGAGTGAGAATGAGTGAGAATGAGTACGTGAGTGAGTGAGAATGAGTATGTGAGTATGTGATAGCGAGTGAGTGCATGAGTGAGAGTGTGAGTGCGTGAGTGCATCCATGTGCGAGAGAGTTCGTGAGTAAGAGTGAGTGTGTGAGTGAGCGAGTGTGTATGTGTGTGCATGTGAGTATGCATGTGAGTGTGCGTGTGTGTGTGCGTGTGTGAGAGAGAGAGTGGGAGAGTGTGTGAGAGAGAGTGGGAGAGTGTGAGAGAGAGAGAGAGAGTGAGAGATTGGGAGTGTGTGAGGAGTGTGTGAGAGAGTGTGTATATGAGTATGAGAGTTTGAATGAGTGTGCGGTGTGTGTGTGTGTGTGTGTGTGTGTGTGTCTCTCTCTCTCTCTCTCTCACACACACAGTAAAATCCTTAAAAACAGATGGCGCGCATAACATTTCAGCACGTGCTCTGAGCCACATTTTTTTCTCAAGAGGTAGCGTCTTTGTGAAGTTTACTGTTGTTCTATTACTGGCTCGTAATGAAAGGAATTTGAAATATTGTTTGTCAAATTATTAGAAAAAATAATCCAACAATATTATGCAATATTTCTGTATGCTTTTGGAATTAATATCAAACATGTGAGGAAAGCCATGTTTGAGAGGGATGATAGGACGTGAAAAAAGTTTTTGAAATTGCGTTTTATTTGTATATGGATAGTTTTAACGTAACTTTAGTTTTGAACACCTATACATTTCTACTTTAGCACAAAGTTTAGTTTTCAACTCTATAAACCGCTGTTTTATGACAACGTAAAATAAAATGTATTAATTAACCTTGGAACTCTTTTTATAGCGTATTTTCGGCTGGTAGAATGTGCGTCGGCAGTGTACTCAGAATAGCCAACGTAATATTAACTTTTGTTCGTTCGTGCGTCAGCTGATAAAGGATTTTGTAAATGGCACGTTGTTTGATTTGAATACATAAAAATGCCACTCACTGACTGTCAGAATGTGGCCTTCTTATATGAAATGAACTATATAGATGGAGTAGCAGTGGAATGCAAGGGCTGGGAAAGTGAAAAGTGCCTTCAGGAAACCTGCCTACTAACTGCAATATCTACCACGTTTCCCNGGCTGGGAAAGTGAAAAGTGCCTTCAGGAAACCTGCCTACTAACTGCAATATCTACCACGTTTCCCACATGTGAAAATCCAGGTGACCCCGAACCTGGTTGGCCTTGGAGGCAGGTAGTCAGACAACTACACCACCATGGCCCCTCAGTGCTGAAAGGAATAATTTTTTGCACTTACCATGTTTACCCGCAAAAAGATATGTTTTCCGGCAAAAAAATATATACTTTTCCACCAGAAGTGTTACCCATGCGTGTGGGATACACCATACTTTTCTCATCGGTAAAACCTTTTTTCANTTAGTGAACTATTATAGCTAAACAAAACTTCACTGTGAGACTATGTGTGCAGTTCTGTTTGCAATAACAGATAAAATATAAAGATTATGATAAGTAAAGAATGTTGCACCTAAATATTTTATTTATTTATTTTTGTACAATTTACACAGCATACTGAGAACACACAGGTATGTCTGCTTGGGTTGTGTGAAATATACCTGTTGAGAGAGAGAGAGAGTGAGTGGGTGAGTAAGAGAGAATGAGTGAGAATGAGTACGTGAGTGAGTGAGAATGAGTAGGTGAGTATGTGATAGCGAGTGAGTGCATGAGTGAGAGTGTGAGTGCGTGAGTGCATCCATGTGCGAGAGAGTTCGTGAGTAAGAGTNGTGAGTGCGTGAGTGCATCCATGTGCGAGAGAGTTCGTGAGTAAGAGTTAGTGTGTGAATGAGCGAGTGTGTATGTGTGTGCATGTGAGTATGCATGTGAGTGTGAGAGAGAGTGGGAGAGTGTGTGTGAGAGAGAGAGAGTGAGAGTGAGAGATTGGGAGTGTGTGAGGAGTGTGAGTGAGAGTGGGTGAGGAGTTGTGTATATGAGTATGAGAGCTTGAATGAGTGTGCGGTGTGTCTCTCTCTCTCTCTCTCTCTCTCTCTCTCTCTCTCTCTCTCTCTCACTCACACAGTAAAATCCTTAAAAACAGATGGCGCACATAGCATTTCAGCACGTGCTCTGAGCCACATTTTTTTCTCAAGAGGTAGCGTCTTTGTTAAGTTTACTGTTGTTTTATTACTGGCTCGTAATGAAAGGAATTTGAAATATTTTTTGTCAAATTATTAGAAAAAATAATCCAACAATATTATGCAATATTTCTGTATGCTTTTGGAATTAATATCAAACATGTGAGGAAAGCCATGTTTGAGAGGGGGGATAGGACGTGAAAAAAGTTTTTGAAATTGTTTTTTATTTGTATATGGATAGTTTTAACGTAACTTTAGTTTTGAACACCTATACATTTCTACTTTAGCACAAAGTTTAGTTTTCAACTCTATNATCTCTAAAAACCGCTGTTTTATGACAACGTAAAATAAAATGTATTAATTAACCTTGGAACTCTTTTTTTATAGCGTATTTTCGGCAGGTAGAATGTGCGTCGGCAGTGTACTCAGAATAGCCAACGTAATATTAACTTTTGTTCGTTCGTGCATCAGCTGATAAAGGATTTTGTAAATGGCACGTTGTTTGTTTTGAATACATAAAAATGCCACTCACTGACTGTCAGAATGTGGCCTTCTTATATGAAATGAACTATATAGATGGAGTAGCAGTGGAATGCAAGGACTGGGAAAGTGAAAAGTGCCTTCAGGAAACCTGCCTACTAACTGCAATATCTGCCACGTTTCCCACATGTGAAAATCCAGGTGACCCCGAACCTGGTTGGCCTTGGAGGCAGGTAGTCAGACAACTACACCACCATGGCCCCTCAGTGCTGAAAGGAATAATTTTTTGCACTTACCATGTTTACCTGCAAAAAGATATGTTTTCCGGCAAAAAAAAAAATACTTTTCCACCAGAAGTGTTACCCATGCGTGTGGGATACACCATACTTTTCTCATCGGTAAAACCTTTTTTCAACTACATATAAATATGTATTATTGTTTGATAGAATAACAATAAAAATGAAATCTCCTGTGTGTCATGTCGTCCTAACGATGGTGCTTAATGAATACTGCACTGTGTATCATTGCACGTACCTTGCTGGTCAGTTCTGCTTCGTATCATCTTCAGCCGCCCAGACCAGCAAATGCGAAGGAGAGGAAGCGCTATGAGGGCAATAAACTGCTGGATATGCTGTCTGGCTGGATACCACAGCCAGCAGCAGCTGTGTGTGTTCATACGGGCGTGATGATGTACATACATGCACCATTGCCAGCCCAGCATCAGCTGGCCGGCTGGGCACTCGCTGGGCTGACGGGCTCTGCACGGCACACGTACAAAATTCACATGCAGTGTTGCGGCACTTTTACATATGCAAATAAGTTTTATTGTTGTACGTAAGTTTTACTTATGAAAAACCAACACAGTATAATTATTTATATACATATTGTATCCTACTGTAAAATAAACTTTTTTTTTTTGGGTAAAAGTGAAAAATCTACATATGGGTTGCACCGTTTTGTTTGGACACACAAACTCTGCATAAAATGTGCGACCCATACTCTAGTAAACACAGCACTGACTTTTGTCATATTGTATAGAAGTTTCAGGTAAGCTTAATTGCACGGAAGAGGATATCAGTTTTAAAAATTATAAATATTCCAAAACTATTATTATAGACATTACTTTCTAAATTGTGTGTGTGTGTGCGTGCACGCATATATGTGTGTGCACGTGCATGCGTGCGTGTCATGCTCCAGACACTGCTGCTTTGTTTAACATAAATAACCGTATTAGATGCTGTTTCTCTCTTTAACTATTAAAAAAATTAAATTTTGACAAAGGCAATGTGTCCTTAACACTTTAACAGATGTAGAGGTTGTCACCTTTTCTTGTCGGCAGACCAGTTCTATTTTGGGTAGTAGTATGTCTGTAAATTTACAAGCAGTTTATCATCAAGTCATCATTTTAAGCTTGTTCTAATATTTATATCAAAATTTTGTATTGGTGGTATATACCTGTCTTGGGCCCCTAGAATAGAATCATGGTAGGTTACTCAACAGGACCATAGCAGGTGCTAATGCCCGCCTCTTTGATTACTTGCAGTTTCAGCTGCCGAGAAACAAAAACTTCNATTTTGTATTGGTGGTATATACCTGTCTTGGGCCCCTAGAATAGAATCATGGTAGGTTACTGAACAGGACCATAGCAGGTGCTAATGCCCGCCTCTTTGATTACTTGCAGTTTCAGCTGCCGAGAAACAAAAACTTCCCAATAGCTATATAAAAGAAGAAAATAAATCCCTCACCATCTCAGTGGCAGAAAATAAAATTATCAGCTTGTTTTCCTTTTCGAACTTCCGACTTTATCAGAAACCATTATGTGTGCGAAAGCAGTGTAGGATGCTTTAGAAGAGATACCTAGAGAACTCGAAACCATGTTTCTACTTGTTTATGTTGACTTTATTCTTATCAAATTGTAAGTGATATAATTAAGTGACTAGGCTGCAATTGTGTTTGCTGTAATTTCACCATAACATATCTTGATAGCATGACTAAACTCTACCTTTTGTAATTTATTTTACTAGTTGTACAGCTGTAAATATTCAGTTTTCTAGTTGTGTCTAACCATTGAATATTACTTGAATATGTGAAGAACAAGAACAGTGCAGTTATCTCTTGAAAAAAAGTTTCATTAGGATTCTTGCAAGTTGAATGTACAAGGTTCTGTTTTTATTATTTATTTGTGTATAAATTCTTTATTAATATTTTGTTCACTTTTTTTTAAGAATCTGGGGATGACGACAATGACATTTCAGCCTCAGGTGATCTTTCAGATGATGATTGTAACTTCAATTCTTGTGATAATGACACATCTAGTTTCTCAGAAGAGGATGAAACACCTAAGAAAAGGCAGAAAATGTGTGTAAAGGCAAATGCACCTGTCTCAGAGTCTGTGAACCCTGAATATACTCCATCAACATCTACCCATCCCACATCAAATATTAATGAAAATGAAATTGCTATTGTTGAACTGATAAATGCATGAAAATGAGTGAAGTGACCCTATAGGAAGAACTATGCAGTTTGATTTCAACTCGCCGTCTTTGCCTAAAATTTGTTTGAATGATGGTTGAACAAACAAATACGTACATTTTTAGAACAAATTTTGAGCAATATGCAAGTATCTTCACTATCAAACTGGGTCCCAAATAATGTGCAAGAAATTAACTTTTTGGGAGTTATTTGTTACATGGGCTTTGTTCGAAAACCAACAATACGTTGTTATTGGAGTCAGGATATTTTCTACCAAAATGATTTTGTTCCTTCAGTGATCAGCAGAAATAGGTTTGAAATGTTACTGAGACTCTGGCATTTTTCTAATAACGAAGAATGTGTTGCAGTTAACAGACTGAACAAAATTTCTCCCATAGGTGAAAAACGGAAAAAAATGTTCCAAAAGTTTTACACTCCATCCGAGACTGTTTGCATTGACAAATCTTGGGTTACATACAAAGGAAGACTTGCAATAAAATAATATATATTCTAAACAAGGCAAGCAAATGTGGACTAAAGATATTCAAATTGTGCTGTGAAAATAAGTAATGGAACTTCAGTGTACATATATGTATTGTGGCAAGGAAAGAGACTCGAGTAGAGCTGTGCCAACAAATGTAGTACTAAAATTTTCTGAAGGACTACTGGATGCTGGAAGAATCATTGTTACTGATAATTATTACTCCACTTTACAACTTGCCAACTGTCTATTGTATTGAAAAACCCACTCAGTGGGAACACTGCGAAAAAACCGAAAAAAAGGAAATCCCAAAGAAATAGTTTGCAAAAAACTTAATAGAAATGAATGTTCTAGCCAAAGAAAATAATGGGGGTTTTATAGTCTTGAAATGGAAAGACAAATGCGATGTTCTCATGATTTCTACTAAACACTCCAGTGAAATGGTAGTTGAATACAATAAAAGTAAATCGTTTATCGACATTTCAGATCAAATGTCAAAATACTAGACGAGTTTACGAAGGACAGTAAAATGGTATCAAAGTTAGGTGTTGAGTTTATTTTTGGGACTGCACTTCTGAATTCATAGTTTTCAACGAAGAAGTAGCGAGAGGACTACTCAAAAAGCCTAACAAATCTGCAGAACCTGAAATCTCCCCATCAACACCAGGATGTCGATCATTACAGTCCGGTATGACAAGAAACCTGGAGAAAATTTGACAAAGTGCGCACATACTGCAGAGGCTATTATGCAAAGTGTTCCAAAGGAGAAATAACAATAAAGTGAAAAAAGAATTGACATTCTGCAAGGATTGTGAGTGGGAGCCACATTTTTTTTGGAGTGTTTCCGAAAGTACTATCAATACTAACAAAAACCAGGTGGTTTTTGTTGCTAGGGATTGCATTTTTTTGTCAAAATTATTTAATTTATTTCATAAAACTTGTATGAAAGATGCTAGGGGAAGAAGAAATGGAATTTTTTTAATGCTCTGATATTCTGTTAATCAGAACCCAAAGTTTGTGCAGTGTGTCCAGGGATCAGGGCATCCATCTCAAATGGAGGGATTACTGAGTTGTGCGGGCCCAGTGAAGTCAAGACACAAGCCAATAATGGCAGGCATACACAACTGACCTGGTCCTCGTGGATAAACCTGGGGCAGTTGTAGATGGCCTCTATGATCATTAAAGTGTTAATATATGTTACAAACTTTACGAGGCGATTCCTCATGAAAAATAACATAATATGACTTGTAACCTAAAGGGATTATAGAGGGGGTAGGCGTTCCTAAAGCAAGATGTTTTGTAAAGAATTTATTTAAATTTATCAGAAACAACATAAGATTGGATGATACTTATTTCATGAAAGATTTTAAACTTCAGAAAATGGGGTTTGTAAAATCGTCCCCCTCTATTAAATTGGGGTTGCCAGATTATGATTGCAAATTAAAAACTACTGAACCCTAGCTGTTCACCAGTTTTGATGCTTGACTGAGACCAACTGCAATCTAGAAATAATTGCACAAATCTCCAAAACTTGCAGCAGCATGCTTGCATGCGCATTAAATTGCCCATTCCTGATTTGTATGTAGTGACGCGTGACTGTCAGAAAGCTTGGCGCGTCACCTAGCCTACAAGGGGGGCTCTTTTATGTGGGTTCAGGCCGAGAACTCTGGGTGGCCTTAGCTCGCAGGGAGCTGGCATACAGAGTCGGCCTGGTTGGGCGGCAGGCTATGTAGGCGTCTATGGCGGCTTGGGTGGCTGTGGATGCTGGCTTACCACCTGTAGACTGGCGCTGTAGCTGATCGCTGGCAGACTGCTGCTGACAACTCTGCAGGCCCCGTCCAAGGGTGGCTGGTCCAGGGGCTGCTGGTCTCCGGGCGGTGATGGTGGGTGCTGGCGTCCAGTGCTGGCGAGGCACAGTCCCACAGGCAGTACAAACTGCAGGTGGACGACGACGGGATGCGGTGTGCCGGCAATCTTCCGGGATGGCTCAAACAAGTTACTAGGGAGGTCTGAGGAGTGAGGCTCCTGCAGTCGGAGGCAGCTTGTGCCTGATTCAGAGTGGAGAAATGGCTGAAGGCCGACTGAGGTGGGTTTCCTGGCAATTGGTTGGCTGCAAGAGCCGGAGATGCCTTCTTATTGACTCACTTAGTCCCTCCTCGTCGGGTGAATGGCATTAGGTTAGGAACTAAGGGTCGTCGCAGCAAGCAAGGAGCAGGTGACAGTAATTCCCTAGTTAAGAGTACCCAGACGCGATAAGGTCATATCTCGTTAGTCCTGGTGCTCCAACCGGTGAATCACACGTGGTGGATGGAGCAGGTTAGCTGACTTCGGGTAGCGCTAAGACTTCGTCGTGAGCCGCTCAGAGGCTACCGGGTCACACCTTGTCAGGCCTAACACTTCAACACGTGAATTGCATGCGGTGGATGGAGTGGGTTAGCCGACTCGGGTGGTCCAGTTGCTTCCTTGTGGAGTGTATCTAGTAGGGAGCCCTATCGTACATGTGCGCCAAGTGCCTTTGCCCACTGGGCCCACAGTATGGGTGGCCGGTGAATCATGTGGTGTGTCGCGACATACGAACTACCGAGTTAAGGAAGCCTGCAGTCCTACCCTAGTAACGGCAATGGTTTGGCAAGACCCGGTCACCTGCCGCTCCCTTGGGGGATGGCGTTTACAGGAGGGTTGAGAGGTACAAATCACCTTTGTAATTAGAATGCAGTATGTCGACTTGAACGTATTTATTCTCAGGAGAATAAACACGGTGACCTGTACTAATTCCTAGGATTTCGTAGTTACCAAGCAACTGGCCGAAGTTATGTTACGAACAGGTGAAGGGGAACTGTTAAAGCAAGAGGAAACCTAGAGCAACTAATAAAGTAGTCATGAGAACGACTCAAACCCTACTGTCGCCTAGTGTGGTACTGAAGGGACGGGGTGTGACACACCCAAGTGGAGTGTGTGTCTCAGGGAGGGGTTGAAGTAAGCTTTGCTGGCAGTAGATCAGTTGCTGTAGAAGGCCCTAGCATTGCAGTTGTAGGACGAGCTGCTGAGTTGTCAAGGCAAAGGAAGCCAATGCGACGTCAACTGGCATTCTAGGTGCTCATCCGGCCCTAAATACATGCTGGTGTCCTCCTTCGGCTTCTTTCGGTCATCTTCGGCCGGCCGGCTTCTCCCTGAGTTGGTGGCGTCATCCCTTGCTGTGCTCTCTTGGCGAGGATTGGAAGCGGACTAGCTCTGTGTTGTGGGTGGTATCACGGTGCTCGCGTAGGGGCAGGTCACTGTATTTACCTGTGTACCTTATGCAGTTTTTATCTATATATTTTGTGTTCAACATATGGGGTGCATAAAATATGCAGGATAACTTTTTTTCTGCATATTTTTATGAACTGATTANTATTTTGTGTTCAACATATGGGGTGCATAAAATATGCAGGATAACTTTTTTTCTGCATATTTTTATGAACTGATTATATTAATAATTTGATTGAAGTTTTTGCTTCCCAGGAAAATGGTTGTTATTTTGAGACAATCGCTATTCCAGAGGTCTTAGAAGTGAGAGTTGACTGTACATGTATAACTGCTTCAAAATAAACTATTTTCTATAGAAAAGTGGTTGACATCTGAGCTGGAATAAAATAAAAAGAGGAGCAAAGTCATGTTTTGTAACAAATTATCTCTGCTGACTGAAGGNCGACATCTGAGCTGGAATAAAATAAAAAGAGGAGCAAAGTCATGTTTTGTAACAAATTATCTCTGCTGACTGAAGGGGGAATGTAACGAGTGAGAGGCAGCAAGCGCGAGACATACACAAAGGAAGCAAGCCAAGCAAGAGGTAAGTGAGAAAGAAAGACAGAAATAAAAAGCAGGCCAAGCGAGAAGCAATAAGAGGGAGAGACATGACAATGGCTACTGGAAATTGGGGCAGCCGGCAGCAAGCCACCAGTTACAAAGTAAGCTGTCAGTTACAAACTACTGGCTGGCAGGCATAGGTTGCACTCATTATGCAGTTCACATTCTGCTGTGATAACATATTTAATTGCAAATATTTTTTTTAACATCAAAGAAATATTTATTTATTTTGAAACTAATATGTACGTGTGACTTATTTGCACTATTTCTTTTTTTCCAACTTTGTATCATCACGCGTGTGCTACATTCCCCAGAGAAGATAGGAACCATGACTGGCCGCCGCCAAGGCCAGCATTCTGCCTCCGTGGACACTGTAGACACCAGGAGAGCGGAATGCACTTCAAGAGGGATAGTCACGTATGTCGCTCCCGCCTAGCAAATTCCCGGGAGAAGGAATACCAGCCGGCAACATGGGCCAAGCCTGCCCCTAATTCATAAATTACTATTTGCAACTATTCAGATTTTCACATATTTGCACACCCCTACTTGCCAACACTTAATTTTTAATCATACCTTAATGGGAGCAAAACCAGACATTGTGTAACCAGCCCTGAGTATTGTAATTCAAACATTTGAGCCAACTTGTAATAATTTGTTCCAGGGTGGTGTTCTGCCTCTTCTTTGTCATGAACCTCATTCTGTGGGCGAAAGGCAGCTCTGCTGCAGTTCCATTTTCAACACTGGTTGCCTTGCTTGCGCTGTGGATTGGTGTGTCCATGCCACTCACCTTCATAGGAGCATATTTTGGTTTTCGCAAGAGGGTAAGCATCCTCCTTTACCATTACTTGGGGAGAACATTTTTTTTNTCATAGGAGCATATTTTGGTTTTCGCAAGAGGGTAAGCATCCTCCTTTACCATTACTTGGGGAGAACATTTTTTTTCCCTTGTATTTTCTATTGCTAGAAGTTATATTTTGAGTTTTGCTGTACATTACCAGGAGGAAGCAGTGTTGTGTGTTGCTGCAAATCGAGCACTTTGTTTGTAGTCAAGTTCTTGTGTTTTTTGCGAATTGTAAAAGGTGATTCAGAATACCTATGAATAATCATAGTAATGTAAACTTTTATTGATGATCTTCATATTTCTTATGGTTATTGTTCGAAGCTTTCATGTTTTCTTGGTTTGTTTAATTGTTTGCTTTATTGAACGTAGGTCCGTTCATGGCAAGACATCCTTTGGATGTCACACTAAACCATGAATTTACAAATCTCACTTGGCACTGCTATTGTTTTGCCCCATGTGAGTAATATGATGGTTTTAAGATCATGATGCCAAAGGGTTGTAGGGGTGTGAGAAGCAGAATTTATTATAATGAATATGAATCAGTCCCCAAATACTTGCAAATTCAAATATAATTTTGAATATTATAACACTTTTTTTTGTTTGTCTGTCTCTGTCTGTGTGCCTGTGTTTGTGTGTGTGTGTGTGTGTGCATGCGTGTGCGTGCACGTGCGTGCCTGTGTGTCTGTGTCTGCCTGTGTGTCTGTCTCTCTGCTGTAACTNTCTGCCTGTGTGTCTGTCTCTCTGCTGTAACTGTGTGTGTGTGTGTGTGTGTGTGTGTGTGTGTGTGTGTGTCTATATATATATTCTCTCTCTCCTCCTCCCCTCGTTCGAACCACACCTTTTGTCATGTAATAATGGATCAGCCCGGAGCCTGAGTACAGCGTAACTTCGCAACATAACAGGAAAATCGAAGGACGTGGTTTAGAATGATCAGTTATTAAACACCATTAAGAAATAAATTTTAATTGCTCTATTTATTTGTCTCAAAATTACTAGTTTTTTGCAGTGAAATAAAATTAATTACTTAAAACGACAGAATTGACGAAGNTATTTATTTGTCTCAAAATTACTAGTTTTTTGCAGTGAAATAAAATTAATTACTTAAAACGACAGAATTGACGAAGCATGCAGGGTTTTGCCAACACATGTAAATAGCGGTGTGGAGTGGTATGTGTTTCACTCCTCCCGCCACCGCTGGAGCTTCCCCTTCTCCATCTCACTCTCCGTGAACACACTGCAGGTCGATAATCTCTCTGCCCGCTCTCAGCTGATTGCGTGCACACGGGACATTCAAAATATGGCTTGCATTCAGTGTCATACTATTTTCATTTTCAGAGGGTTTGAAAGTTTTAATTTGGCTTGCATTCTGTGTTGGATTACAACCAATTAGATACTATATTTTGAGATGTTATATTCTTTATTTTGGTTGAGATGAAATGTTTTTTAATGTATTAATTTACAGTAATACTAATAGTTATACTTAAAAAAAAATTTATTTTTATTGTTTAGTAGTTAAACTTTCTAAGAAATAATGTACAGCTCTCATTATACGCAACATGAAGTTTTAAAAGGTTAGAAGTTGTATTTTATTAATGTACATGTCAAAACTCTTATCTACTGAAATCCTGAATGTATGTAAATTTTTTGACAGTCCCCTGAAAAATGATAGATAGGGAGTCCACTGTATTATGAAATACTTGGAGTCATAAATAAGTATTTCATAGAAACCAGCTATTGTAATAAACTTCTTCACCATGTTGCTGCAACNAAATACTTGGAGTCATAAATAAGTATTTCATAGAAACCAGCTATTGTAATAAACTTCTTCACCATGTTGCTGCAACATTAGAACTTAGTTTGTTTACAGTTAGCTTGGGTTGTAGGCCTATCTTAGATGTAAGAATTTATTTAATGTGGTATTAATGTGTGTGGAAGAGTCTCGTGTAGTGCAGCACAAGTCTCGAAATTTTGAACATAAAGAGCAGTTGTTAGNGTATTAATGTGTGTGGAAGAGTCTCGTGTAGTGCAGCACAAGTCTCGAAATTTTGAACATAAAGAGCAGTTGTTAGACTCCAGCACAAGGCAAAATAGTGTTGAATATGATGTCTTCCATTCATGAATTTGTGAATTACATTGGAGCTTTGAATATCACAAATATTTTTTCCAAGTGTTGACTGAAATGTTGGCCATGTTAAAGATTTTAATAGGAATTTATTTCATGTATTTGAGTTGACTGGGTATTTATTAGTGTGTTACAATTATTTACAGATTTTGACCATGTTAGCATAATTGGGGTGTATATAGGTGCATTACAGGCCTTGACTGTCTTATAGGTGGCAGGCGATAGGAAATGTCGGCCATGTCGCACGTGGCGACAGGGGATGNATTACAGGCCTTGACTGTCTTATAGGTGGCAGGCGATAGGAAATGTCGGCCATGTCGCACGTGGCGACAGGGGATGTTGGCCTTGTCGCACGTGGCGACAGGGGATGTCGGCCTTGTCGCACGTGGCGACAGGGGATGTCGGCCTTGTCGCACGTGGCGACAGGGGATGTCGGCCTTGTCGCACGTGGCGACAGGGGATGTCGGCCATATTACATTATTGTTACAGAAGGTGTTGGGATGTAGGCCATACTGTAGACAGTGACTACCTAAATGTGTNACGGCCATATTACATTATTGTTACAGAAGGTGTTGGGATGTAGGCCATACTGTAGACAGTGACTACCTAAATGTGTGAGCTATATTGTAGGTGGTAACATAAAGTAGAATCAATGTATCAAGATGATAGTTTTGTGAGGTTGGGCAACATTGAAAAAGAAAGAGTTTGTTAGATAATATAGTGGCAAGTTGGCAGTGAATTTTGTGTAGTGATTAAGGNAGCTATATTGTAGGTGGTAACATAAAGTAGAATCAATGTATCAAGATGATAGTTTTGTGAGGTTGGGCAACATTGAAAAAGAAAGAGTTTGTTAGATAATATAGTGGCAAGTTGGCAGTGAATTTTGTGTAGTGATTAAGGGATATTACTGCCAGCAATAGTGAAAAGACATGTTACGTGCTACAAAAAACAAGTTGTAATGATTTTTATTGTTGTGGTGTATTTTATGTTTTTAGCCAATTGAGCACCCAGTCAGGACAAACCAGATTCCAAGACAGATACCGGATCAAAGTGTATATACACAGCCCATACCAGGTATCATTATGGGTGGAGTGTTGCCTTTTGGATGCATATTCATTCAGCTATTTTTTATTCTCAACTCCATCTGGTAAGTATTATTCTAAAATTATTCTTTGCCTTTGAAAATAGTGTTAACATTTAACAAGTTTAAGAATATTAGTGTTGGCACTATTTACCCATGTGCCACTTGCGAATTTTCTCAAAAATAAGGCCGCCTAAATAACACTGGTGATACGTGGGTTGCACAGAACTTGAGTAGTTTATGCATGCTGATGTATTGGACTAGTTACCAGCAGCGATGTAAGCGCTGGCACACATGAATAAAATAGAGCACACAATAAACAGTCGGTGCATCGGTGGTTAAGGGTTTTGCACACCAAGACATATTTTGCATGTCGGAGACCAAGATGAACCGGATTGTTAAGGGCCGTACGCATCACACACACGAGGCCACCTCTATGTACAAGTCACTGAACTGGTGCTCAGTATTTCCATTTGGAAACTTACCTCTGTGTCACTTTTAGTGATTAATCTGTGTTTTCATGGTGTAATAACTGTGTGCTGCATAACCCTGTACGACTTTAAAAACATGTTTTCACCATTTCCGATTTCAAGAAATTGATAATAGAAAATAGTCTTCGGACTTGAAAAACTTCACGATTGTCATTCCTAAGCAAGTACCACAAAAATTAATCAGTTTTAAAATAAAATGTATTTAACTTAAACTTAGTGCACAATTAGCAGTGCCTTATAGAGAACAGTTTTAAGGGTTAGCAGGAAAGTAAAAAAATTATTGGTTGATCACAGTGACAGAGCTGCTGTTGTAAGAAAAATGTTTATGAAAAGTACGTACTGGTCTGGACGAAAAATAATTACTAATTATAGACGTGCATTTTGTGATGCCTAAAATATTGTGACATTTCCACTGTGACTTTGCATTCCCATGCCAGCCTTCTCTGCACCTCTTTTTTTTCCCCCATCACATAGCTGGCAAAGAATTTCCGTCTCTCCCGTTATCAGTGTCCGCCATTTCCTGTCTCCAGAATATTGCCTGTTAGCCAACCCGACCTGTCCGTTGGAGGGGTAGGGTTGCATCATGCTCCTGCACAGAAAAAGACAGCGGGCAACTACCTGCATGGAACAACTACTATACTCGATTCACGGTTACTTTCAACTTTTTTGAAGCTCTGCTAAAGTTTTACTTCCAGGATATTCCTCCGCCTCATGCAAACAAAGGTTAGAGAATTACACTTGAGGGCCAACTCATCGCATTCATGCTCACTCTGTGTAATAATATTTTGCATAGGAACTTTTACGTACTAGGCATTACCAACACACCTGTTTTCTTTCTGTCTTTATTCATTTTTGTTATAAATTAGATATTTTAATTTATAGATTAAATATAGGTAAAAGTTAAATTTAACCAAAAGTAAGGTACTTTTCTGTTAGCAGAAATAGAAAACGCTTGTGGTACATGACATATTTAGGAAACAACCAAACACGTCATACATGAGGTGTTTTTTCAAATGTTTAATTCAAAAAGTGTGAATAAACTGTGAATAGACTATACACAATATCCCTACTAGCANGGGTGTTTTTTCAAATGTTTAATTCAAAAAGTGTGAATAAACTGTGAATAGACTATACACAATATCCCTACTAGCAGTGTTAGTTGAGCCATAATTTCTCTGATACCATTTGGGACACATTCCACACCTTAGTTACTTCTGGTCAATTGTTATCATGTCATGTTTTTCAGCCTGATGTGTCACCTGGTGTGAAGTTCTGTTAATGGCTTGTGTCAGAAGCTTCCTCCCTGTAGACTGAGAAGCAGGCTCTGTCAACGGGGAGAGTGAAGGCATGAGTGTTCTGTGCAGTAGTTGCAGAAATAAAGGCTCTCTGAGCTAGGGAGGGGGGGAGTCAGATATACAACTGGTCGAGTCTGAGCTTGAGTCCGGGCAAAATCTTGGACAAGGGAATGACTATTGGACAAAAACTATCTGGCAAACAGCCTTGTCTGCGGAGACTGTACCGCATCTGTTGGGTCTGCGTTTAGGTAGAGTTGGTGGAACATACAATCTTGCTCTCGGCAAATGGAAACAGCTGGCTTAGATCTCCTGGATGTTCACTCCTTGCAGATGTAGCTGATGGTGGTGCCCCTCTGTCTTTCAGCTTCCACAAAAAAAAAACTTCACAGCAAACAGGAACAAGAGAAGAAAAGCAGTATCGATTATTCTTCAGTCGAAAATACTTATATTGCGAGGATATTTACGAAGATGGGAGAGAAAACTAATTCTTTCCCAACGCCCTGAATTACCCCTCACACTGGCGCAAATAATTTAGTAGTTTGCAGGTTAGTCCGAAATATGATGTAAAAGGGAGATAGGTCGCGGGCACTGCTGGTGTGAATTACAATGACAACTTACGCTTTCTGTTATCTTCAAGCGTCCATCGGGTTCTGTTACTGGCATTGTTACTGTGACACAATGAAGGCAGTGCATGCCATAAGTATCTTCTGAAAGCTATATTGCACCACCGAAAACTGCCCAATTGGGGCATTGTGTAATGCAATAATATCTAAAAATAACATAAACAGGCACTGCTGCGACTCTGGAACCCTCGAGACACGGGTCTGTACCTTGTCATGTTAGCCCAGTGCAACCCTTGTCATCCTACCTATATTGCACCATGTTACAACTGCCAACTATGTGTCCTTAGATTACAAATAAAAGAAAAAGGTTTTACATCACCTCTATAATCATTGCTGCTGTGAAACAACTTTAAATTAAATTATAAATGTTAAAATTCTAAAATACATTAAATTAATACAAGTTGCTATTATCACCAAGTTCCAAACACTAAATAAATTATATTAATCCCCAAAATATGGTAAAAATAAACATTTCCTGCACAAATCAATTACTATTATGAACTTGTGTCATTACAATGCATTACACATATGTTCAAAGTATTGTGTGTGAAGGACAAGAAATACAATTGAAATAAAAGTGAAAAAATAACTGCAGTACTAATTTGCACAGGAGCACTTTTGGGATCATCCTTCATTCTTTGCTTCTGCAGTTGCTGCTGCAGTTGAGGTCAGTAGGCAATGGTGAAGTCAGCGAGTGCAAATGCTGAGAGTGGTGGCACGTGTCAAATGGGAAAAATTGTCTGGTAATCTTACGCTGTATATTACGATGATATTACACTGTCTCAGGGTGTCTGGAATTTAAAAAAAACTCTTTGGTAGTGCAGGTGAACCTTTATTTTCTTAGGGGGT
This sequence comes from Clitarchus hookeri, assembly GCA_002778355.1. NCBI lineage: Eukaryota > Metazoa > Arthropoda > Insecta > Phasmatodea > Phasmatidae > Clitarchus > Clitarchus hookeri. The sequence continues at coordinate 493,015 of NQII01001133.1, read as the reverse complement.
TATCTCATGGTCAGTCAGTCATGTGATTCAGGATGGAGGCCAGGGGTTCTTATTATCGTTAGGTGGTGCTGATAGAGCTAAGAATGGTGCAAGCATTGGCCACAGAGTATTATGTCCTGATTGGAATATCGGCAGTGAAATCATTGATGCCTGTATAAGGTGGTATCAGCCAGGGTACTATAAATATCTAAGCTTGTAGTGTGCCATTTAAGATGGAGACAACAGGATTGCCTTGCAGCAGTGCTCTTATTGCTCAATACTTATTTTTATGATATACTTGCAAGGCGTCAAATATCCTGTCAGTGAGCACTCTGCTATAGTCCATCTCATATAAGGAGGTCAGATTCTGACAGGTCTGTGAAAGTAGTGCCACTGTTTACATCTGACTATAGTCGGTTCACGACTGGAAGAAACTTTTGAAAATCAACTTTTGAAAAAACACCCTAGCCGTTAGCTACATGCATATAACATTACAAACAGCGGCGAGCGCGGATACAGTTATGCCGTTAGGTTGCCAGCACAAAGAGAGGAAATAGTTCTAAAGTTTTAACGTAATTGTTAATTTATCGCTTACAAATGGATTTCGAAAAGACTTGTATCTTATTATGCCAATTATTAATGATGTGATGCTAACATACTTTGATTTCAATGTTGCTTGCATACTCACAAGATCACGCTCAAGGTGAAAGTAGAGCGGCCATTTGTTTACAAACCTTCGTTCCGTGTGTTGTTGGCGAGATGTGGTCGACACACGTGCCAGAGAATTGGTGCGATTATCTTGTTTAACCAATAATAATTCATTTACTGGTTTAATTTTTTTTTTTTTTTACTAATATCCTCTCTTTATTATTTCTTGTTGTGCCGATTTCGTTCGTTTCTGATACCTGTATAAGAGATTACTCGTAGTGCGTTCTCACGTGTTTAATAATTTTTAAATTTATTTCAGGTTTGCTTAAAATTTTATTTATTGTATTTTACGTTATATGTTGCGGTAGTTTTTGTGTGCAGTCATGAGTTCTAGCAAGGTGAATAAAAGATAAGTCACCAACGCCAACAGGACATCATTAACCTCACCGAATCGTTGTATTCCCTAATTAGGCGAGGGGAAATGAAACCCTGCAACGTCGCGGAAAGAGCGGCAGAAATGTTGAAACGCTTCAGATCCACAGTTCTAAGGTATGTTAAAATATATGTAGTATTAACAATTGCGTTTGCAAGTTGTGTGTGCTAAGGTCAATTATGTTGGCCTACGAAATGTGTTTACAAGAACATAAAGAAAATTTGTTAATAACTTGATAACATCGTCGAACGTTGTCTATGTGTCTTTTTAAAGTTTTATTTGGGTAATTATTAAGTTTGGGGGGCTTTTCTGTAAAAAAATAACAATAATTTCACGGAAAATGGTATATTTCCACCCCACTAATGATGCAGAACNAAAAAAATAACAATAATTTCACGGAAAATGGTATATTTCCACCCCACTAATGATGCAGAACACGAATATACGATGCGCATTAACGTCCGACTAATTTCGTAACATGTGCCCACCTAACCTAACAGAACCTATCCCCACGATGGGTGAATCACTATTTTACATTTTTAAACTAACCTAGGTTTGTTGGGTTTTACACTAACCTAGGATTGTAGGTTATATAGACTCAAATGTGAGTGTATGAATCACTTAACCAAAAGGTGGTATTACAATGTGTAATTAAAAATAAAAACTACTTTGTTATGGAATTTGTGTACCCCTGCGAGGGATTCTTCATAAACAACCCAATCTATACAGTGGAAATTTATTATAAAGACAACTG
>NQII01001133.1:464178-490518 GCA_002778355.1 Clitarchus hookeri | reverse complement strand
ACTGCACACAAAAACTACCGCAACATACAACGTAAAATACAGTAAATAAAATTTTAAGCAAACCGGAAATAAATTAGAAAAATATTAAACACGTTAGAACGCACTATGAGTAATCTCTTATACAGATTTCAAAAGCAAAAGAAATCTGTACGAGAAGGTTAGCACAAATTAAAGTCATACGTTATGAAAAATCAAATAATAAAGAGCTGATATTAGTATAATAAAAACCTATAAATGAAATATTAGGTTAAACAAGAATCGCACAAATTCTCTACAGCACGGCCATCCGGGGGCTTATGAGAGATTGGCGTTGCCATGTTAATGTGGATGGACTCCTTGAATGTTGACACATTTCATTGCAAAGTATTGTGTCTATAATATGTAATCAAAGTGAAAGTTTTTCTCCCCCACCCGATCCCCCAGTCAAAATCAAACATATATACATATATACACACACACACACACAGAGAGAGAGAGAAGAGAGAGAGACAGAGAGACACAGAGACACACACACACACAGGCACGCACACGAAACATCTCATTTTTAATACTCACATTTTGGGTTTATATAATGAANAGAGAGAGAGAGAAGAGAGAGAGACAGAGAGACACAGAGACACAGAGACACACACACACACACACACACACACACAGGCACGCACACGAAACATCTCATTTTTAATACTCACATTTTGGGTTTATATAATGAAATGTTTTTCGCTTGCATCACATATTCTTTTGTGTGAAATCCTCAAGATTAAAAACTTTACGCTTGTGGAATATCCATTAATAATATATACATTACTTTTATGATGGGTACGTGCATGTACGAACACATGTACTCACAAACAGTGGAATGTAAACATTGCCATGTGACTGCCACATGGCAATGTTTGTTTACCCTTTGGCAGAAGGATACGAAATGGGTTTGAAAGTAGATCTTTAGCAGGGCTTCAAGAAAGTCTCTTCCAGTCATGAACCGACTATACATCTGACTACGTATCCTTCCGCCATCAGTTGGTCTGTCAAGTGGGGCTGTATTTTTTATCAACACGCTGTTAGCTAATCCACTTGCCATTGTAATGTAATGCTAAACAAATTTTAAGATATTTTAAGACTGAAATCTGTCTAAAAAAATAAGTAGGTTATAGAAGTAAAAATATAAAATTTTGCAAATAATAAAAAATTTGCTAACTCTTTTTTAATTTGTCAGAGATAGTGAATTTGGGTTACCATTTGCGAGACGGTCTGTTGTATCGATTATCACACTTTGGACGTTATAGCTAATATATTCGAGTTGGAAATATGTGACGTGGAATAACGTTAGAATTGCTTAAAAGCTATTCACGCGTGTCCCACTTTCTACGGAAACAAGGAGATGGGTTTCGAGAGAACAATATGGCGTATAATTTATGTAGACGAACGATTACCGGCCGAATATATATTACTTGTACTCCTAATCATTGTACACAAAATATATGTTACTTTAAAAATTATGCAGAGCTTGTGGAAAAATATAACTATTGGCATCTGTTTGTAAATTCGTTATATATCGCGCAGGAAAGCGGTTCATTTCTGGCTGGTAATACTTTGGAAAAGATCCGACGGATGGCGCGCACAGCACGTCACGGCGAAGTTTGAGCAACCCTTTTTTTTGGATAACAGATAGTGTCTTTTTTAAAGTTGATAGTTCTTATATTACGGGCTGGAAATATATTTCAAATTCGTGTCGTTATGTCAAATTATTAGAAAAAATAATTCAACAATATTATGCAATATTGCTGTATGCTTTTGGAATTAATATCAACGATATGTTGAAAGCGAGGTTGGAGAGGGATGATACAACGTGAAAAAGCTTTCTGAAGTTAGCACAACTTCAGAAAACTTNGAAAGCGAGGTTGGAGAGGGATGATACAACGTGAAAAAGCTTTCTGAAGTTAGCACAACTTCAGAAAACTTTTCCAGGTCGTATCGTTCTATTGTGCATTTCATTTTGAACACCTATACATTACTACATTATCACAAAGTTAAGTTTTTAACACTAACAACCATTGTTTTGTAACCTCGTAAAATAAAATGTATTAATAAATCTAGGAACTCTTTATTATCCCGTATTTTCTGCTAGTCTAATGTGAGTCTGCAGTGCACTCAGAATAGTCAACGTAATTTTAACTTTTGTACGTTTGTGCATCAACTGATACAGGATTTTGTAAATGGCACTTTGTTTGTTTCGTATACGTGAATTTGCCACTCGCTGACTGTCAGAATCTGGCCTTCTTATATGAAATGAAGTATATTGGAGGCACATTTAGACAAAAGTGGATAGATATTGAACGGTCGGGTCATCTTGCTATAGGTATGGCATGGAGGTGGTTTGAGGATTGTCAAGACAGGATTGAGAATGTCATTATTACTCTTAGATTTACAGATGATATAAATTACTATAATGCATAGTGATGGACATTATATGATGCCAACATTATGCTAATGGTGATGGGAGTATATAAATGTGGGTTTTATGTAGCAAGGGATTCCATTATTACACATGCCTGCCATAACACGCTTTAGGAAAAGAAATAATTTCATATTTGTGGTAAACATCCTTCAACTAGTAAAATTTTTCATGCAAATAGCCTACTTCCAGCAAATAAAATAAAATATATTATAAAAATGTTAAAATATAATAAAATATGTTGTACTTGGCATCTGCATGTGTCAACTATGTGATTAATTTTGAAAGACCAGGTAGTTAAAGAGAAGGAAAGGTTTGCAGGTGAAATACTTTGTCCATAGCATGCAGCACGTCAGTGATCCTTTACATATGGTGTTAAATGTAAACTTCTGGGTCAGGTACTGTTCGCTCCCTCTTAATGGGTTTCTGGCCGGGCTGGAGGGAGTGGCGCATAAGAGAGGACTCCTATAACCTTACAGTGCACGTGACCAGATGTGGGTAGAGGTGGAAGCATCTCTCATGTTACTTAGCTCATAGTCTACTCTGAGCAGAGGGAGGGTGATGCACAGGTGGCCCATCGCTGGTGTGCTGCACGCTACACATTAGTTACAAGGAATTTGGTGGAGCATGTGGCTTTGCTTTATCCGGTTTACAAGCACGCCACACTGCACTGAAATTCACTGAAATTGAAAATTATATCTGCAATTTTTTTTCTACTCTAACTGTTGATGACATAGAATAAATCTGTGTTCCAGGTCTAGCCAGATGTACTACATGTTTGGATTCTTGTTTCTTGTTTTCGTCATCTTGGTGATAACGTGCTCAGAGACAACCATCCTCCTATGTTACTTTCACCTATGTGCAGAGGTAATGGTTTTACAGTATTTTGATTATGTAATTCATTGTTTAATGTGAACTTCACAGTAGCTGGTGTGTGCTTTTGTGTTTGGCAGATAAAAATAATGAAAATATCATTGTAAAACAACCAAGTATTGCAGAGTGGCTTTACTAGGCAACTTGAAAGGTCTTACAGAATTCCTAAATTATACATACATTTTTATGTTTTAGTAGTATTTGTGAATTATGTAGTTCAGAACTTTGAGCATACAAAATGTAATTTTGGCATTCTGTTTTCACAAGTTAGTGATTCTCTTGTGTACTTTGTGTTGTGATGTGCTGTTTGGCCATTAATTTCCCCACAGACTTTTTAATAATGTGCAAGGGTTGTAAATAAAATAGCTGCAACACTGTTGGGAAGAGACAACAATACTGTGCATATGCTTTGAGGCTGTGAGCTGCGTCATTTGGCTCCCAAGTTGATGCGTAGAGAACCAGATGATTTTGTGCAGCAGCGAATGCTGCTTTTTGAGTAAGCAGTTGAAGTGAACATGCTGTGCACCATTGTAGAATAGCAATTCTGGATCAAAATACAGATGGCTCTTTACTAAAATGTGTGGGAATGTCATGGAGGCTTATGTGAAGCGTATGACAGGGTTGTGCCGTTTTAACAGATTTTATCTGTTTTCACGGAATTTTGATATTTGACATGAAACTGTTGTTTTTGTAACAATTTCACTCTAACTAAATTGAATTTTTTGTTCATTATTTTAATCAGTACATATTTAAGTGGAAAATGTTGAAAAATATTTAACTATAAGGCTGAAAGGACAACCTTACGAGACCACACTTTTCAAGTAACTCACATTGTCATATCACAGTAATTTTTGTGCAATAAATCTTGTAATTTATTGAGACATTTAAAATTGCCCAAGAACATTCACTAGTGTTTGAGTTTTACAAGATTTTCTACATCGCCCACATACAGCTTTTATTCATTTGTTGATAGCAATATTTTAATTAAATTCCATTCAGGTCAACAGAAATCCACAACCTAACTACAAAATATTAGTAAATATTTTAATATTGATAAAATAAAAATTCTTCTTACATAGTAAAAATGTTTCTATAAAGAAGTGGCAGAAACCTATTTGTTTTTGTTTTCGTGGCAATATGAAAATTACACAAATTTGCTTCTAATGCAGTTTTTTTTATTTTTCTGTTATCCACTATCATTAAATCACTGTGTTTGCGGTATGGCAGTGTTTAAGCACCTGTCTTTTCCTGCCCGCTCAATTATTACATTGCAGTTTTGCACTTTGGTCAGTTTATAAAATAAAAATAAAAACCGTCACTTTCAAACTCGTGGGCACAATCTAAAACTCTAACTATTTTTGGCATTCCTAACCAGTTTTGCAATGTAAACAGCCTACTACAATCACCACCCTTGCTCTGTAGTTTCAAGTGACATATTTGCTAGTTGTTAAGAACCTAACCACAAATCATAGAAGATGAGTTCCGCAGTGTTTGCAAATACTGTACGAATGTTTACAGCATAATTATTACATTCCACAAAAAAAACCTGTCAGTGTTATATGTACGTACCATTTACTTACGTCATATCACCAATATTTTTGGTTAGAGATGTTCTTTCATAAATAAAATACATGTAGGCTGATCCTGCCAGTGAACAACTGCCATAGCAATTCAGCTCAATATATATTGAATTGTACATGCAACAATAATCTTTCGACCTGGTTACCTATCAGTTTATGAATCGTTCTCTTGACGTTAACTTTCGTTTACGTTTTTATAGTCAACAACGTGATCATAATGCAAAAAGTTTTGCTATCTGTACGTATGTGAAGTAAATGCGAGATAATGGTATTTAACAAATGGAAAATTGTAAAACTGAATGTTTGTAAGAGTTTTCATGGTAAAAGAGGCTCTCACTGTGGTTTTAGATACACTTGAACAAGCAATTTCATTGATGTTTCATGAGCACAGGAATTATTACAGAATTTTGCAGTTAAACATAATTTCTCAGTATTTCACATTATTTTGAGTGTGCAACAATTTCTAATCTCTAATATGCATGTGTTAAAAGAATGCCTCTTAGAGAACTGTAGATATAACTTTACAACTCGCTGTAGCAACATTGGGAACTACGTCTGAACATTGCTGTTCTAGCTGCGTAAATGTTGAAGTAATTGGTAATATAAATATTATTGTCATCTCCGAGACCTACTTTACATTCAAACTATTCACTTTCCTTTGTCTCATAAAACTGCGACTCGTTGGTAGTTTCCATTTTGCATCATTTTTTTACGTTAACGGTTAACCTCATTTGGGTTTTTTGAAAAGTGAAGAGTTCATTGCAAACAATAGCATTTTGAAGCTTATATTTCCCAGAAGAAAGAGTTGTTTGTGGTTAATAGTCATAATTACATGATACAATGCACAAAAAACATAAAGCATTGCCTAATCAGGCTCCATTTAAGTAGCAATATAAACAAGAGTGGGAAAATTGATGCCATGTTCCAATTGGTTTTGAGTTTAGTTTTTCGTAGTTTGTATTAATATTTTGTAAGGTTTAGTTGGAACTGTAAGACATTCAACTCTCTAGCATACCATGCTGCTATTATTTTGGTGTATCATGATTCCAAAATTTGAAGTCCACGTGTTACGTTTTGGTGTAATAATCATGAGCAAACAAGAACAGAAAGTTAAGATTTGCGATTATCATTTATTAAAATACGACACCAAGATGGTCATAACAGTCAAAGTTTTTTAAAGAACAAAAGTACAAGGATGTGTTGTGGGTAATCAAAGCACATCAATATTTGATAGAGATACAAATAATTTTATCGTTATCCTGGCTCCCTCCTTCAATAAAATTATTCAACAGTAAATTAAACTACTTTAAGTTAAACCCTTGAAACAAAAAAGATTGTGAATTTACAAAGACCTATTTATTTCATGAACTAATTTATCAAGGTTGGTTTTGGACACAGGTTTGGTTTAAAATGTCCACTAGTTGATCCTTTGAACTTGCATATTTCAACTTCACAGTACCCTCAGAAATTTTCTTTAGAATAAAGTGATACTTGATGTCAATGTATTTCATCCTCTTGTGTGTCTCAGGGTTCTTTGCAAAGCTGATTGCAGCCTGGTTATCTTAATGAATTACAAAAGGTGTGTCAAAACTTAAATATCTTTCAGNTTCTTTGCAAAGCTGATTGCAGCCTGGTTATCTTAATGAATTACAAAAGGTGTGTCAAAACTTAAATATCTTTCAGAATGTTGTTGATCCATAATCCTTTACTCTCAGCATTAATAAGGCAATATATTTTGCCTCAGTCTATGAAAGTGCTATGACCCTTTGCTTACTCGAAGACCATGACACTAAACATCCAAATGCAGTACCTTGAATAATAAACCTGTAGTTGAATGACATTAGACAGGATCTCTAGCCCAATCAGAATCAACAAAGCCTTGGATTGGTGGTGCTTCTTTATTTTTCTTAAAAATGAGCTTTTGAATTGTTCTCCTGACATGTCTTGGAATTCTTTTAACATTTGGAGTATAAACACTGAGATGGTTGACTTTGGTAACGACTCAAAATATTAACTTATGTAGCTAAGTTTCACCTGCTTCCAAGTAGTCTACAGCGTACATCAGTGATCCAATTCTTCTACATTTTGTAGACAAATTTTCATCCATAGGGTTGAAATTCGAATCCATGGGAAGCTTGGTAGATTTACAGTTCTCCATTTTAAAAATCTTTAGCAAGGATTTACGATATGCATTTTGGTCTATTACTATTTTCCAGTCCTCTATTTGGTTATTGTTCTTCCAACCAAGGTAATTAATGTTGCTTCCAAAGTCCTTAATTTTAAAATCATCAAGATATCATCCATGTATAACAAGACATGTTGTAATGACGCAATATACTTAATTTTTCGGGACTCAAGTGCAAAATACTTTCGTGTTTGTGAAGCGTTGGGAAAGCTTCGTAATATTTTTATCGGGTTTTCAGTTGAAAGCCGTGTTGGCTCATTTCCCGGGTTTGTTCGTGTTCGTTTATCAGGAGTCCGGTTGTGTTTCATCATTTCAAACATCGTGGTTTTTTGGNGTTTGTTCGTGTTCGTTTATCAGGAGTCCGGTTGTGTTTCATCATTTCAAACATCGTGGTTTTTTGGAACGCGTCAACATTAATTAGATTAGTTCCTTCGGCGCCGTTTTGTTATACGAGAAGTTCGTTATCCGGAGGTGAGTGCGTCAACAAGTTTTTGTGGACCGCGAAGGTCGTTTTTGTTGACAGCACAGTTTTAGTTTCCTGCGACGCAGTTACGATATCGGTAAAGTGCGCAGCAGTATCGATGTCAGGTTGAGCGTGTGACAGCGCAGTTCTCACGCTGCTGCCGGATGCCAGGCCCTTATCACAGGAGAGGGGGGTGCGATAGGCAGCATATAGGCGTCTGGCTGGCGCCTGCGAGACAGTAGTATTATTGAAGTCTTAGAACAGCCGGAGAGCAGTCTTCTGCAGTCAGAGAGCAGTCGTCAGAGTTACTTCACTTCACGTCGCCCGTGAGGGCAGTAGTCAGAAGTATGATAGCCTAGGCCGCGTTCGGGCAGGACGGCAACCCCCACATCGGCAACTAGACTTTTATTTCATTTCTCAGCCGGTGTGGGAGGTAGCAGTAATTATTTATTCTTCAGGCCAGTTAAACCACTGTGACGCTGTTCGGTACCTGTAAATTTATCTCCGAACGGTTCGTACTCTGCCTACCGGTAATTAATCTGTGAACTGTTGTCATTCAAAAGATAAATAAATATATAGAACTAACTAACTTGGAACTTGAACTTTCTTTCATAATAACACGGTGTCCATTCATTTGTCTCTCGTGTTTCTACCCTGAGCAACAGCAAGCCGTGGCAAGTAAACAGTCGGCAGTGTAAGCGGCGAAACGTTACAAGATGGCGCCCGCCTAACCTTGTGCGGCTTTAATATAATAAATATGCCTTAACAATCAAAGACGTTTCTTTACAAAGTATTAAATACCCTGCCTCACTTTAACATAGAGGCAAAAGTATGATTTTGATTGTTTGAATCCCTCAGTAACCATAAATGAATTAAAGTTTAATTTTATTACTCGACGTACTGCTGAGTTCCAATCCTTTGGTGACTTCAACCCACAGAGTGATTTTAATAATCTTAGAGCTTTCCCCATTCCAGCTGGCTGGGATATGCAGACCTCTTCTTGAATATCACCATGTAGAAAGGCATTCAGAAGTCCAATATATATATATATATATATATTTTGTAGTGATTTGCAACTGCAAGGAGTATCCGGAAAGTTGGAAGTTTGACAACTGTTGCATATATTTCAGCTATATCTAAGTTCTCTTTTTGCTGAAAGCCATGTGCTATGAGTCATGCTTTATACTCTATTTCTTCTTCACCAATTGTCTTTTTTATGAAACACTAACTTACAGTCCACAGTGCTTTTACCAGTGGGTAACTGAACCTCTTCCCAAACACAATTTTCTTCCAAAGCAGCCAATTCTTTCTGAATTGCACCCAACCACTGATCTTTTTCTGGTCCTTCAGCTGCTTCTGCATAAGTAAGTGTCTCTTCTTTTGCAGCCAAGAAACATGTTTCAAAATCGTTGTTTCCTTTTGGTGCTTTAATTGCAGAATGATCACAGTCTCTCTTTGGTAAATTTTCTTGTTCCATAGTAGCAGTATCATTATTATTTTCTTTTGAGATTTTTTGTTTAGAATGATTATTGGTTTCTTCCTCATAATGATTTTTGACCAAAGACTTTTTATAATGACCAAGTTTTTGATGCGAAGTGTGTACAGATTCTGCTTTAATTGAAGATGCAGCTGTTTCAACATCAACAATCATATCTAAAATATAAACATTTTCTCTAAGTCTTGCTACAGCAGTAACATTATTTTCCTAGTCTAATTTACAAGTGACCTTCATAAAGTGCTTGAGAAACAGAAAATAGGTTAAGTTCTAAACCAGGAACATGCAACATATGTTTAGTTATATTTTTCAATGGCTCATCATTTACATAACATATAACATCACATAATTCAAGGAGCATTCCATCTTCTAGTTTGACTTTTGTATGGTATTCGTCATAATTATGAAAATATTCTTTTTAAGGGCACATATGCTGACTTGCACCGCTGTCCAAATAAAAGTATTCTCCTTGAATAGATACTGTCTTTATCACTACACGAAGCTAAACTGACAAAAGCATTGTTACAATCTTGGGTTGGACCTCCTTTTCCTTTTCATGTGCGATTTTTATTTGTACTTTCCTTCTGAATTCGAAATCAACAATCCTTTTGAAGTACATACAGTGAAACCTCGTTGTTGAGTTCCCGTTAATGTCAATTTCCCGTATCAGTCGATTTTTTTGGATTGTCCCAACAAATATCCTATATAAACAATGTAAAAAAAAAAACAGCATGCTACGACCCTTAAATCATTAATTTACCCACATCCATCGATCAGATATTCTGTCCGAAAACCAAAATATATTTGGAACAATTGTTTATCTGTGAAATAACTATGATAAAACTGTTATTAGCAAAACTCAGTAGCGGGCAACAAAATTTTTAGCGGAGTAAAATATAATTTAAAAAAATCGGATTTTTACATGTCAAACTCAAAAAACTGTATTAAATTTGCCTTCAAAATAGAGTAAAAAATATACAATGCAGCTTTATTATGATGAAACTACGTACTAAAGACTGTAAACAGTGTTTGTTAAGCAAGTTTCTCAAGCTCAAGAAAGTTATGTTTTGATTTCTTTTTTGTATAGATTTGGTATTCAAGGCATGGCGAGTAATCCTGGTAGTGGACTTTAATGCACATTGCAAATGTGTTTTTATCGCCGTTCTCATAACAATCCCGGAGTTCCTGTTTATTATATTAATCAGATTGATGTTCAAGATATTATATGTTGGAAGACTTTTTCTTTTGTATTAAATGATTGAGATATGTTTTTTCATCCAGTATTTAAGATATGCCCACTGTTCATTACAGGCAATCAACTCATACCCCAAGGATAAAAAGAAAGTTTTTTTTTTTCAGGTTAGGTGTAACTTTTTGAGGAGGAAAGTGGTCCACATGTTGGGTTTTCCCGAATGCTGAGTTTTTTTCAGTAGGTCCCAAGAAAAACGAATAATAGAGATTTTGCTGTATTTCTATTAGAATTGGATGAAATCTTAGTTTTAAAAATTGGCTTGGATTTAAGATTTAAATTCGTGCAACCAGTTGAATAAGTGACGTGAAATTCCATTACTGATAAAGAATTCATATTTGTAATTTGACTGCGTCAAATTCCCAATATGTATAGAACAGAATAAGCAGTCAGCCTTAGAAACAAATTAACCACCAAATGAGCTTATCAACTTACGTAGTACTGTGTGAATTTAGTGTGATTAACGTAATTTTCACTGCATTCATGTATTATATCTTTGAAATGGTAGTAAACAAATTTTCAATCTAACTTCGTACACACAGTAACCTTCATTTCGGAGTCTTGTCAAACCTTTCCATGCATCATAGTGACTGTATTAAATACAGTATGCAAAATGCCCTCTTTATTCCAGTAGTTAGAATCCTTGGTTTTGCATGCTGTACAAAAGGGTCTATTTGCTACTTTTGAGGGCTGTTGCGTATATCTTGTGCAATGTCCTGTGTTTTATTTTCTTTGAGGGTTTATTGTGTTTGTGTTATGTGCAATATTTTCCTTTGACTTTAAAGCAAGCCGTCACACAAGGGTCGATACTAAAACTTTTGTATGATACTCAATACCGATACTTTTCTTGGTACCAAATTAAAATTGCCATGAGCACAAAACAACTTTGCCAAGAAAATTGCTCATTTTACTATAGTGTTGTTGAAACACTGAAACTATTCAGAATGTCCCAAAATGCACACATAAGAATCACACCACGTGAATCATGAGCAAAATTGGAGACAAAAATGTTTGTGGAAAATGATCTACAATGAAATTTTTTGTGCGCAATGTGGCAAATCAGCACAGAGTTAGTCCCCTCTTGCGCTTCACTAATATCATACTACCACTGTTCTGGCCATCATATTTTGGGCACGTGTTCAAATCCCGGCCAGTCCGAACATTACAGCAACGTGTAGTTTACGTAACATACATAAGAATACCAGGATGTGACACCTACAAGTATTCAAAGCCCATTTATCACGGTTAATGTAGTGCCACTCTATCTCTCTCTTGATCTATCTATATCTCTCGCTCTATCTATCTATAACTCTCGATTGCTCTATCTATTTATATCTCTCGCTCACTCTATCTATCTATATCTCGCTTGCTTGCTCCATCTATCTCTCTTGCTCTATCTATCTTGCTCACTTGCTCTATCTTTCGTTCACTTGCTCTATCTATCACAGACATGGGCAAACTTTTTAAGGGGAGGGCCAGATAAAATAAAAAATTATCTAGGTGGGCCATAAAAAAAAATTGAACAAAACAAATTTTTATAAGTGATAAACTTTATTTTTGATTTTTACATCACACACAACTTATATTATATGCTACAATGGTAAAAACTTAGAAAAAAGTTACAAAAATAGATTATTCTTTAGAAGAAAGAGTATGAAGGCGAATGTGACAGATGAAACTGTGACTGAGCTTCTAAAAGTTGTTCATAATTTGGTAGAAACTGGGATGAGCTGATTCGCAGTAGTGAAGCTAAATGGTGGTCAATCGGTTTCTAACGCTGTTTTTGCGCAGCTTCATAGTAGAAAACACATGTTCACAGATGTAGGAAGATGCAAACATCGCAATTATCTTCTGAGCGTGAGATTTCAGGTTTGGGAAACTTGATTTTGACAGGGCCTTGTAGAATTCAATTTTAGAAACGTTGAGAAATAGTTGCTTCAATTCAGTGTTACATTGCAACTCAATCAGTTTGAGCTGCAATTCTGGTTTGACTGATTCAGAATCCACATAAAATGGCACGTTAAAAATGTCCAGGTCCTGTTCGATAACTTTGAAGTCTTGGAATCTTCGTTCAAATTCTTCATGACGACATTTCAGGCTTTTCTCATAGCTCCTAAGTTTGTCTTCCCTAACTGCAATAGTTTTTAGTCTTGGAAAATGAGTAAAGTCTTTCTTGACTATTTGCTTGGAAAATAGATTCAATTGCATTTTGAAACCCTTGATATTACTCCAAATATCATGGATTAATTGATTTCTTCCCTGGAGTTCAGGTTCAATTTATTGATGTGACTGAGAAGATCTGTAAAAAATGCAAAGTCCGAAAACCATACAATATCTTTCAAATGTTCACACTCGTCCATTCCTTTTTCTTCCATGAAAGAGATTATTTCATCTTTTAGATCCCAAACTCGTTCGAAAACCCGTCCTGCACTGAGCCACTTTACTTTAGTGTAGTAAAGTAAATCAGAATATTCAGACTGCAATGAGTCAAGAAACTCTCAAAATTGTCTATGATTGAGTGCTCGTGAACGAATGCTATTAACAAGCTTAATAACAACATCAAGCACATGTTTCGTGTCTAGAGCAGATTTACACAGAGCTTCTTGATGTATGACACAATGAAGAAACACAACTTCATTCCAAGGAAATGATTCCTTAAACATGCCTGCAAAACCAGATTTCATCCCGGTCATATTCGGTGCTCCATCAGTAGTAATGTTACAAATATTGGTCAGAGGTACTTTCAAAGACGTGATGGTTTCTTGAAATTCTTGAAAAATGTCTGATCCTTTTGTCGTTCCCTTTAAGGAACGCATGCAAGCTAATTCTTCAGTAACACAAAAGTTGTCATCAATACCTTTTATAAATATCGGTAACTGAGCTGTGTCAGTTATGTCTGTACTTTCATCCAATGCAAAATAACAGAATTTAAATTTGTTTATCTTTGACTCTAGTTGTGAGACAAACTGCTTATCATTTACTTCAATTCTAGAAGTAATTGTTCTTCGAGACAAACTTGCTGTCTCAAAATCCTTCGTTTTGTCAGGACACAAAATGTCACATACTTGGAGCATACAAGTTTTTACAAATTTGCCATTAGAAAATGCTTTGTTACTTTTTGCAATATTGTATGCTACAACGTAACTGGCATGTGTAGCTAGCTTTTGAGAACAGCTTTGTTTTTTAAAAATATTTTGCTGACCTGACAGTTTTTTACGTAGAGCTCCTGCTTTTTGCTTCCGTTCTTCTTCGGTCATAGTTTCATAAGTGGCGTTGTTATGTTTTGTCATGAAGTGTTGTGAGAGGTTGAATTCCTTGAATATGGCTACAGCTTCATTGCAAATGAGGCACACAGGTTTATCCTTAATAGGCGTAAAACAGTATTTCCAAGTCCACTCATCTTTAAAAACACGACATTCTGAATCAACTTTACGTTTTTAACTTGCTATTGTAACAATCAAAAATGTCGACAAACACTACCAACAAAGCAAAACTATAGAAACACAAGCCAGACACACAGCCGCAGAGGTGACTTGACACTGACTGTTCGAACTACACTGACCTCAAGGTTCTCAAGAACAGATGNTGTTCGAACTACACTGACCTCAAGGTTCTCAAGAACAGATGAAACGAAAATGGTAGCGCCCCATTCGTTCCGAACTTAGCCGAGCGACACATGTATTGTACTCCACATCACCATGCTACCGCTCTACAGACATCTACTACGGCACTACGCAAACTTAGTTAATATTAGATGCGATAATACCGTACTTAAAACGCAATGAGAAGGAAACCGTTATTCTATTCTAGCTACGCAGAAAATACATTTTGTCCTATGTGTAATTGTAGGGGTTATTCAAAACCATGTCGCGGGCCGTACTTTGCCCATGACTGATCTATCACTTTCTCGCTTTATCTCGCTCGCTTGCTCGCTCTGTCTATCTGTCTCTCTTGCTCACTTTCTGTCTCGCTCTATCTCTCTCTCTTTCTCTCTCTCTCAGGATGTCAGCTACCCTGTGGTGCGTTTGGTTGTAGTTCATGCCGGCCAAGCACAATGTCGCTTCCTCCCCCTAACATGC
Organism: Clitarchus hookeri; assembly: GCA_002778355.1. Taxonomy (NCBI): domain Eukaryota; kingdom Metazoa; phylum Arthropoda; class Insecta; order Phasmatodea; family Phasmatidae; genus Clitarchus; species Clitarchus hookeri. The sequence goes on along the minus strand of NQII01001133.1, from coordinate 476,142 downwards.
CTGGAGAGAGGGGAAGTGGTTAACTAGCAACTAGCGTGGTGTCCTTGCATTCCCTCTCTAGGTCAGCGGACATTGATTGGCTTCCCTCAGGTATGCTCGGCTGTAGTTCGTCACAGCCAGGTTCAATGTTGTTTCTTCCCCATACATGTCTGGCGAGAAGGGAAATGATTGCCTAGCAATTACCACGGTACCCTTCCCACTTTAGTTTCTTCTTGTGGGAGGGGAACTACAAGTCATTCTGGTACTTTTTGCTTTGGTTCTTCCCCTCTCGTATGTTCTACGTGTTTTGACACTACTGGAGTTAGTGACGACTCTTAAACTGTTTTCCACTTTTTAGTATTTAAAAATTATTGTGTGACTCCTATGCGGCGGCAACAATTATGAGATAAGACACTGTATGCAAATAATATGAGAATTTCGTGATTTTGTTTTTTATGAAGAAAAAAAAAACCCTGCACGGTAAATACCATTAGCAAAATATTAAAATTCAAAACTTTTGGATATTCTCATGCGATACTAGATACCATAAGTATTGATAGTATCAAGGTATCGCAGCATCGAGGATCCCATCCATAGTTTTGATGATAAATATTAGAATCATTTACACACATTATAGACTAACAGTGCTGCCTATTTAACTACCTAAAATAGGACTTTCCTTTTTCCAAGATAGCTGAGATAAGTCCTACAAGCGACATAACAGTATCAGCCCAACGTGTAGGCGCTACAGGTTTCGTACATGTCTGAGGGGTAGGCCTAGTCGTTATTTCCTAAGATTTCTGTGGACCAGCATTTGAGTTTCGAACATAACATGGAGTATCCTACATCTGACGACCGAAGGGAACCCAGGCTTGGACAAGAGTGTCAGTCTACTGAGCAACAAAAGTGTGATGGAAGACCAGCCGAAAGAGAAGATGAAAGGGCAGAAGAACTGCTGATAAACTTACATTTGACATAACATAACTGATTTTCCTGCATGAGGCCAGTGGAAATGTAGTTTTTTTTTGTGTCAACTAGGAGAGGACCTATAATATCCATCTAGGGTATAATTTCTCTTGGAAGATTTTAAAATATTAAAATTAATATTTAATTGAAACATGTTATTTTTTGCACATGAAACTATTGAACACAGATGTAATTTTTATTGAGTTTTTGGGGGATAAAGTTAATAAAAATAAGTCAAATTTAATCTTACCAGCACGTAAATTTTAAGAGTCGTTTGGGAAACNTTGGGGGATAAAGTTAATAAAAATAAGTCAAATTTAATCTTACCAGCACGTAAATTTTAAGAGTCGTTTGGGAAACGTATGACTGTGTTTAACAAATGTAACGTGTTATTTTGTAGCTAAAGCCATGCAGAAATGGCCTAAGTAAAATTTTTGTGCAATTTTTGTGTGTAGGGGATGGGTGGGTCAGAATCATTCCAGTTTCAAATAAAGACCCCTTTGAAGTAATTATCATTTTTCTGGGGACCCTGAAAGGTCGTAGTTTCAAGAGTTGAGTGTACTTGCATCTGGTAATAGTTTACAAAACATACAATCACATGTGTTTCTTTAGTAAATATTCCACAAATTGCCTATCATATCACACAGAAATTTTTTGACATTTGTGCTGGTAGCAACTATTATTGTGACAGCATTTGTGTGCTTTACCAAAAGGATAGAGGTGTGATGAAACTTCCTTTGGGTCTCTCAAAATAGTGCCATTCACGAAATAAAGAAGTCAACATTGCAGTGCGTACACATGTTTATGTAGTGTCAAATGAATCATATTATAAGGTTTGAGTTGGAATGATTGGTGAAAAGGGTCTCATCCTTTTTGTGATGTGTTCTACCAGGATTACCACTGGTGGTGGCGCAGCTTCCTCACAAGTGGGTTTACTGCCTTCTACCTGTTTGTATACTGCATCCACTACTTCATCACAAAGCTTAGCATTGAAGATGCTGCATCAACGTTCCTTTATTTTGGCTACACCTTCATTATGGTTTTTCTGTTTTTTCTCCTGACAGGTGAGTGCATTGAAAGTGTTTTGCTTAAGTTAACAAGTGGTAGACGTTAAAAGATAGTATGTAAAAATTGTGCATATTGGAACTTACACTGGTAATATGTTTACTATAATTAGTGTGAGAAGAAAGGAGCTAAGGTAATATAATATCTTTGTGGTAAGTGCTCTGTTTGAAGACATTTTGTGGTGTGGTTTTAAGCAACTGTTCTTTTTTTGTATTTATAATAGTAGAAACAACTGTTAACTTTTTTTTGCTGAGAGTAGAGTTATCGTATTGTGGGGATCTAATTTTCTATAGGTGAAATTGAGTTATGTCTTCTGTATGCATGTATGTAAAACCTATGTAATTTTAGCTTCATCCTCTAGCTGCGAAATTAGTCAGTGGGCTTAGAGTTTTTGGTGCAAATCCTTTTCATATATGTGTTGTAATAGTTTATTGTCCATTCGGTTGTGAAGCCACAATATGTGAAAAAGAGGCAGGAGTATATTATGAGAGCCGAAAAATACTTTGTTTTATACTTCTAATGTTTTACAAAATTGGATTCTGCCCTAATGTTAATATTCTCAGTTGGGCTGCAAACCCACAATCTGTTAGTTAGTTTGCTTTTTAATTTTTTTATGCATTGTGAGTTTCATGCACACTTAAAAAATTATGTTAGCATTATTAATAAACAGTTCAAACATTGGATACTAATATAAATTGATGGTATCAGAAGAAAATTTGAGACAAGTGAGAAGGTGACTGTGCCTGTAGCAAAACAAAAACAAGCTAGTCACAATGTATAATAGTACACTCACAAGTATGTCTAAACATACAGCCCACCGGAATTCATAACATTTCATGTATGTACATAACATGGTAACAAGGGCAATTAGACTATTGGCAGTTGGTACAACTTGATCACACGTCTGTAACTCACCTCTGCTCTTCGACTTGCTGTGAGGGTGGGGAGGTGCTCTTTATTCCTCCTGCTCCAGAAGTGTTGGGAGACTTGGCATACCAAGCTAGTGGAGAGCTCTACCTCCTATTCCACTGCATGCTTCGGGTGATCCTTGGATGAGTGTATTCCTGCCTCCCAAAGGCCTCTGAAGTGTGGTGCAGAAAATGGGTTAAAATGTGACTAGATACCTCGCTCCAGCAGACAGTCTGCCACCTGTAACTGGTTGAATAGTTTCTTCAAGTGATGCTGCATCTCAATCAATAATGTAGCAACTTGCACTTATGAAATTGGAAATCTTTTTACGCAATCCTCATCATGAAATGAATCTGAATAGCATGTTCAAGAATACATTTGTATTGTGTACAGGGACAACTTACAAATTACCTACCTTCGTGATGAGGGAGAAGAATAAGCTTAGGTATGCCTTCATCTCCTTAGCATTTCACATGTATGCAGACGTGACCAGAAACAGCCCTCTGTAGTCAAAACCAACACTCAAGAAAGGTTGCGCATGACTGGACCTGGATGGCTGTGAGGTTTCCCATTTTTGGCTGTACATAATTTGCATTGAATCTGAAGCACCTTACACATATAGCAATCCTGGCATTAACAAATTTTTTTTAAAAATCCAAAACTGCCTATGAATTGAAGCAAGGAGTGGTTTCCAGCATGAAGATGTGAGAGATGGTAGAAGTCGACAATAAGGTTAGTGATGTAACTGCATTTCAGTAGCAACAACATTCCTCATGGCAAATTCAATTGTTTCATTTATTTATATTCAAACTAGTAACAAGCCTTCTGAATATTGCAATGGATTGACGTATCTTTTTGCAAAAGAGCACTCCTTGTCTGCATTAGATGGCTGTCAGATTTGAAGGCCTTCTGCTGCACCAGTCATGCATATATTTGGGCATTACCAAGCTTTTTGTAGTTTGAGGGTCGAGCTTGCTTCTTTGTGGTTTCTTGAAGTTTGAAACAAATCTCATTATGTAGGCTGTGACTCTTGATACTCTTGACCAGTTTGAGAACTTGCAAAGACTGTCATGCAAGAACAGTCACCTTTCTACACTCTGTCACAAATGCAACTGTTGAGGTCGTCTTCATTTCTGTTATCTTTATTCTCTCTTCTGGAGCTAGCTCCTGTAGGCCAATAGCTTTTGCAGGATATCAACCTCTCAATTCCTTGCCATCCAAGTGAGTGATTCGCAAGTTCATCTGAAGTTAAACCTTGTGATGCACAATGAGCTGTGTTAGAATGTGTAGGTACAAGGTACACTTAGTTGTTAACAAATGTCTTAAGCTAGTGAGGTGGAGTTCTTCTGATCTATTCCAGTGTCACATTCAAATCATTCCAAGCAATGATACCTTCAGTACCTCTAACAGTTTGTAAAGAAGGGGCGCACCTAGCAGCTCAAAGTCTTGGGAGTGATAAGCACAGAAGACAACAGGTGAAATCCATCCCAATGTTTAAACATTAAATAACTGGTTGGCAGTTTATTGCACTCTCACACACATTTAAATCACTGAAATTCAGCCACTAGATCCCTGTTGTTTACAGAAACTGCTGACCATTTTATAATTTGGTATTTTTAATGTGTTAGTTTATTGCTCAGCATTAAGTGTGCCTTTCGTGTAGCACAGTGACTGCTGACTTACAGTTTTGGGTCTAGTCACTTCAATACTGGATAACATGTATGTTTGTGATATAATCAAGCGCAACCCTATTTTATATTTGTCATGTTATCTGCTTAATTTGGTGACATGAATAATAGTACGTAGTGGTATTTTTTAAATGTGTAGATCTTATTTTTTCTTGTTTCTTAATGCTCATATGTTATTCATAATTACAGGATTTTGTCTAATTGAGAATAATGTAACTTATTTGTATTTGTTTCCAGGGTCAATTGGATTTTTTGCGTGTTTTTGGTTTGTCCGCAAGATTTACAGTGTGGTGAAAGTTGATTAACTGCTTGGAGTTCTACGTTGGTATTGGTGTACAGTTAGTGTGGTGTAATGGCTTGGGAACTTTGCTAGTCAACATTGTGAGTGGTTCCATTACACCAGCAGTGCGAGAAATATTTGTTCTGCACCAAATTTTGTATGCTGATAAAGAATCTAGTGAAATGTCATAATTTTAAGAAATTTGGCATACTGAAATGTTTGTTTAAGCATGCAGGAAGAGCAACTATGTGTTTTCACAGTTTTTAAAAATCATATACATTTATAATGTAAATACAAAGTTATCTTTACAGACTTTTAGTGTGTAGGTGCTGGCCAAACATAAAATACATTTTCTCCAGCAATTTGAAGATCTTGAGAAGTGTTCATCTTATTTTTTAAATCTGACTTCAAACCCTATAAATAAAAAAAAATTTTGCTTTTTCGTTAGTTTATTTTGAACTTGTGGAATTAATTGTGCTAGTAACAGCATTTAATTGCAATGTCTACATTTTTTAGTTGTGCATGTCAGCTGTAATAAGTTCAGTTATAATTTTTATAATATCTGATGGCAAATTAATTTTTGTCTCATTTCAGATGGGTGATATTCAGCACTTAATATCTTAGGTCATGTTTGTAAGAAATTTACCTTATTTCTCATAACTTCTTATTGTAAGAAGTATTTAAGTATTTGTGTAATTTGTACTCAAAGTTCACCATGTAATCCATGGTAAACTAATTGTGAATTATATCTTTTTTCCTTCTTTGCAGTAATGCTATTTGAAATTTAAAGTACATAAAGTTACATATTTGCATTACTGTTTCTGGATTTACAGTAATTAAAATTCAAGTCATCATTTTTGGTACTACTATTTGCAGTTTAGGATTTGTGTGTATAACTGTTTGAGGTAGGTTCATGTGATGTTTCTATGTTAATCTTTGTGAATTGAGGCTACTGCTAAAATTTTGCACTATAGTATAGAATTCAATGCAGATGAAAAGTCAAGTATCTGTAATGTTGATTCTTTTTCATTCTTGGATCTAGTTTAATCTATAACTGTTGGTACTTAGATTTCATGAAAAGCACATCTTTTGATATAATTTGAAAACTAAGTGGAAGACTTAGTTGGCTATCGTGCCCGGAAAACAGGATTGAATTTTGCTGGGATGTTGGGTGCTGAAACCAGGATATCACTCAAATTGAAATGAGAGAGTTTGTAGTCTTCTTTTTTGTAGTTGGAGTGTTCATTGTCCTAAAAAATGTTTTCATTATAAGTTTTTTTGTGTGTGTTGCACTTATGCACTTTTTTTTACATGTATTGTGTTGGATGAAACATAGTTAAAATGCACAATAAAGGTTCAATTTGCAGTGTGTGGGATGTACGTACTTTTGTATGAAATGAGAAATTTGTTTGTTGCATTTGTTGGTAGCATATTTGTCAAAAAAAAATTTTGACGTTTATCTGAAATGTTGGTGTTTTGCTGCTGATATTTAAACAAAGACCAGGCATGCACAGCACTGAATGTAAGAACAGTCAGTACTGATTTTTGTGTAAAATAAGTTTTGCTCATTATTTGTTGTTGAGATTTTTTAAAATGTGAGCAAAGTACAGACCTCGTATTGTATTGCATTGCATTGTAATTATAAGCATTCGCATGTTCAGATTGGTTCCTTGCTAGTTTCTTTCCAGAGGATTAGCATTCAAAGTGTGTGGGAACAGAGAGTTGTGCAGTTTAAGTTAACCATATTAATTTTTGCTTTTTGTTGACCTCTCTTGGCAAACTTATTTTCACATGCATGTCTGTATTCAGTTTCCAAGATCATTAAAGCAGGTTGAGTTTTATGTAAATTTTAGTTGTGGAATCAGTTTGTAGCTTAATTAATTTAAACAGTTTGTAAGCAGTTTAATGTATTCTTGAAAGGTTTTTTGCTGGATTAATTATGCATACATTACTACAACAAATATGAGCCATTTGAGTTTCAAATCAAATACTGTAAATTGTAACGAATATTTTATTTATAAATACAAATTTACATTTAGTAGTTTGTAATTATTTCTTGTGTGGTAAGGAAAATGTGAGAGGTTAAACTAATTTATATTATTCATGATAAGTCAGCCAAAAGTTATGTGATTTAAATTAATCACCACCACCACCACCACCACCTATGGCTGGTTTATTCTTCCTCGCAGCCTGAAAAGTCATACTGTCAAGTACATATTAGAAAAATGATCTATAAAAATGATAATGCTTAATTTATAATTTTCCTGATTTGTTACTTTACTCAATTATAGATGTCAAGTACATATTCTTATTTTGTGTTGCATATTAATTATGCCCTCTCTTTTTTGATGATATTCATACCGTAAATTATACAGTCTGCTAGTCTATGGGTGCCTTCATTGTATACCATGGTTGACATCTACTCATCCATTGTGGGCAGGAGACAAGTCACTATCCACACTATTTCATTGCTTCAAAGAGATGATATCTTGAAGAAACTGCTAACAATTAGATAAAGCCAACCCATTTTTTTACATTTGATGCGTGACTGTTTAGGGACAGGAACACATCAACGCCTCAATAGAAGTTCTTTTTAGTTTGTGCTAGACCAGTCGCACAGATGTGGGGTTACAGACCTTACTGTGGCAGGGTCTGTAAAATCTGATGCTTGGTCTTAAGGGTGCCTTTGTATAAAGTCGGGCAGGAAAGCCGCAGGCTTGGCGCAAAGTCTAGTTGCACTAGTATTGGCTTGCGAGTGCGAGTTGTCGACGGAGCCATTGGCTTACCTCCCACTGCCGGGCGACGAGTGCTCATCAGTATAGTTCTGGAGTCAGATCTCCTGACTCAGCGGGCTGGTGGCAATGGCATTTGCTTGACGGCTCGGCAGAGAAGCCTGCTCGGCTACGTCTGGTGGGCATCTAGCCCACTGGTGCTGGCTGGAGGTGCAGGTTCAGGTTATTCATCGGCAGCTGGTTCAATGCCTAGGGCCTAGGCGGAGTAACTCGACGATTGGGTGTGCAGCTTCGGGTAGTTTCACCAGGGGTTCAAACAAGTGATTGGTGGGAACTTTGTGGTGAGGCTCAAGAATTTGCAGGTGGCGTGAGCTCGTTCCTGGTGCGTCAGGTAGCTGAAGGCCAGGACAGGTTGTTTAAGCAGTGCTTGCTTGCCAGCTAGGATGGTAGTTGCCTTCCTGTTACTCCACTTACTAACCCTCCTGTGGGTGAAGTACATTTACTGGGGATGAGGTGCTACAGTTTACTTCTGCAATGGGGCAGTAGGCAATGATTTCCCTAGCTAGAGTGTATTTCGGAAGGGGTAGATCCTTCCCTGCCAGACCTGGCACTTCCTCTGGTGAGTTTATACACTATGGCTGGAGTGGGTTAGTTGACAAGGGGAATCTAACCTCTTCGTTGTGGCTCTACTCTGTGTGTTCACCGGGTACCTTGTGCCTGTTTCACTTTATGGGTTGTGTTTTGCTGATGTATGTACAGTCTTTTTAAAGGCAGGCCACAGTCCTACACTAAGTTCGGAAAAATCCGGTATAAAATCTGCGGTTCCCTGCCTCTCTGTTGTGGGGTGACGCTTACAAGGGATGACTAAACAAAATTCACACAAGAAAGAGCAGACAGCGGTTAAACTGGATATGTGTTTTATTCTATCCAGGATAAAACACTGACTCGTACACTCCTACTGTAACCAAGGCACTGATTAACTCTCGGAAGGTAAGCAAAGACATGTGAAGTGGTCCTTTTGGCTTGAAGAGCCTTGCCTGAAGGGTGAGCTAGAAGAGCACCTAGCAACAAATTAGGTAGCAGTGATAACAACTGAACCCTAACTGAAGCTGGTGGTGCCCTGAAGGGACTTTGATGGCAAGTGTCAAGTGTAAGGGGGGTGGGGGGGACAACTCTTCTGGGGCTGCAGTGTGAGCTTGAAGAGACTGGCGTTGGTCTCTCGTAAGGAGAGCAAACGTGTGCAGACAAAGCAGATGGCTCCAGCACATGAGGTAGTGGAAAGAGCTGCTGAATATCAACTGCCGTTTTGCGGCGGTGCAGGGACATATATTCCCCTGCGCTGGGGTCATCTCTGGTACCCTTGGGCTTCGGGTAGCTTCGATGGGGTGGCTCCTTCTTCCTGGGCGGAGCCGTATGCTGCCATCTTTCGGGGCAGCTGGAAGCAGGCTTTCCTGTTGTGCATGTTGCATCGGCTGCGCAAGTTCAGGCGCAACTTTGCTGGCATGGTTTATTGGTATTTTCCCATCTCACTGGGTTTTATTTAAGGCGGGGGCGATTTAATGTGTTCTTCCTTCAGGTGCATTATGGTCTCCAAGCATCCACCTTGTTATTGGAGATGTAATGTTGGCTTGGGTAGCTGCCGTTCAGGGTTGTATCATTCGTAGGGCACGTGGCGTGCCCATGATGATACGTGGTTGCAGCAAAAACAGAAATTGTTTATATATGCATCACACGTCAATTGCGCACCCCATCCCCTAACCCTCTCTTGCGATGTGGAATTATCACGTCAATTCTTGTTGTTAGATGCTGTCAGACTGTCACCTTAATGAGGGCAGCTTTTGCTTCTGGCTCGGTCTCTCTTCTGTGTGCTCTCTGTGCGGTGCTGGCACGTGCTGGTACGTGCTGGTTTTCCTGGTGGCTCTGTCTCTCTGGGTTTGCTTTGCAGGTTGCTGCTAATGGCTTCGGCCCCCCAGGGGAGTTGTGTTACGTGGAGGGAGTAACGTGGGTTTCGGGCGAGTGTGCGCAGCCCTTCAAGGAAAGCGAAAATGTGTGATGCTCACAAGAAACATCTGAGGACTGTGGTTAGGAACACAGAGGTTTACAGTTTTAACCTGAAAAGTTCAATTAACAGGCATGCACGCAAACTTTATCACTGGGGGAAGTAGGGTATTTACAATCCCAAACTCTCGTGGAGTGTGGTTGAATCTCTCTTTCTGTCTGTCCTGGTGCGGTAGACATGTTAAAAGCCGCTTGCTCTGTAGCCACCCATGGGTTGCAGGGCAGGTTCACTTAACGCGTGACAGGTTCGAATCTACGGAGGGGGCATAAGACCTTCCGGACCGTACGTCCCCGGGATTTGTTACTTAACCTAAGCTGCACGAGTTACACTGAAAACCTATATACACTTACCTATTACAATATGTGTGGGTCACCTACATTTAAGAAAAAACACATGGCACTCAAATACACAGAATTGCACTTTCAAATAATTTACAACAACAATTTCATTTCATTTTAGACAGTTTCTGTTACACAGGCTTCCACCTGTTCATAGCGCTTCGTTCCCATGCAGTTTGTGCCTCCTTTCCTCTTGGGCTCAGTTCGGGGATACGTCACGTGTTCACGGTTGCTGTTCAGCAGGTAGGCGCATGGTGATTTGAGTACTCGGGCACACTGTCCTACATTTATTTCACGTCAGGAGATCCACCATCTGTTTGTCGCCTCGTCGTTCATCCTTTGTGGGAATGGCACTTAAAGGGTGAGGCCGAGGTCCTTTTCCCCCTGGGTGATGCTGAAGCAGTGGTCTCCTCTTGCACGGGATATTTCCTGGTGCCTACGGTGCTTGGCCACTTCAATAATCGAGCATTGAGCCTTGGGTGGTATGCTTGCGAGAGATGGGCGAGTGGGTACCCTGGTAGGGGTATAAGTGGGTGTAACGTTAAGTGGCCTGACTACCCTGGTAACGGTGGCTGCTTGGAGGCGTCTTCTTCGGTGGCGTGGGTGGCAGCGGCGATACTGCCCATGGTAAGTGCCAGATAAGACTTGAGGTAGAACTTAACGTGCTGGTTGCAGATGAAGATCCTCTCTGAAGTGCAGCCTCCTCTTTCTTCCAGGTGTATACCTGGTTGACAACTGAGCAACTCTCCCTCTGTACCCTAGCCTGAGCTAGCCCCTTCTTGGCAGCTTTGCCCCACCCAGCCCTATAGTTTTTCATAAGAAGGTAAGGGTGGAGAACCAAATAGGTTGACAGCGAGTGGCCAGTAATGCGTATACACTGCCTGATGAGAGTAGAATGTGGAGAAGTGTTAAGGTTGGAGGCTGTTCTACTGGTCTTCAGTCCCGTGGCTTGGCGTGCGCAACGTTGCAGGCAGACCCAAGTACCAAACTGGAGGTTACAGTAGAAGGCTAGGTGCGTCCACTCCCATGGCTCCCTGACGTGCAGGACGTCGGGGGCAGCGCAGGTATTACATAGAGCGAGACTTCTTGCAGGTTGGCCTATCGTTTCCAAGCAGGTGACTTGGCATGCGAGGTGTCGTGGGTAGACCCAGACACTCACTAGAAAGTTGATAGTCCAATGGACAACTGTTCTAATGGGGCCTAAGAAGGCAAGCTTCTCAAACTGCACTTCAAAGCAGTTATCAATAGGAGAGAAGGGATGATGGTTCAGCGTGTGGCTATCCCTAGAAGAGTCTTACTAGGACAGTTGACTAACAGGAAATGACGGGAACATGGTGTGGAAAATACAGTGTGCTAGAAGAGACAACTCAGCCAAGTGAGATCTATGCCTGTGTTATTGATTGCTCAATCAAACTCACATAAACTGCTCGTACCCTGACTGAGGCTTGAAGGGCCGATCTTAAGTTGCCAACAGGTATTGTACCTAGTCTTGGAAGATGCTGCAGCACGGGGGGTGAGGGCGGCCCCAATTCAGTGGTACTCGTACTCATGAAAGTTGTGGGTGAGCTACAAGGTAGCCGAAAGTGCAGCGGCTTCAGCGTGCTGGCGGGCAGCGAGACAATGTTAACGCAGAGTGGAACTCTAGACAAACCTGCGGATGGCAGTGATGACTTGAAGTTGGTTGACTCTGGCAGAATGATGTTCTGTGAAGCTAGACAAGTCATCGATGGGAGCTTGTGCTATTGGACTGGCGCAAGACAGCCGTAGGTGTGCTCTCAGGCAGAGTAACACTGGGCAAGTGGACTGGCGCAAGACAACCTCGAACTAAGGGCTGCGGGTCCTATTTATACTCGGCTCACACATCCAGCGTGGGGGTTGCGAGGTGTGGAGAGAGAGAGAGAGAGAGAGAGAGAGAGAGAGAGAGACGCAGACGCAAAGGAGAGAAGAG
>NQII01001133.1:261983-464091 GCA_002778355.1 Clitarchus hookeri | reverse complement strand
CTTCTCTTCAATCTCTCTTCCTCTCTCCCCATATACCCCTATACCCCTCCTCCAACACCGTCACAATCTCCCCCTTCATCTCCTTCAACCTCTTCCTCTCCCCCTCTCCCCCTCTAACTCTCTCCCTCACCCTCTTCCTCTCCCCCTCACCCTCTTCCTCCCCCCTCTACCTCTCCCCCTCACCATCTTGAACTCAGGTGATCCCCATACACTTAACCTGTGTAACCGGTATAAGCAAAAGGTGTAGGAGTGAAAATGGTCAGGATGACCAAACAGCGTAAGCTTATGGGTGTGTATCTGAATCTTCCCTAATCTCTACCCTCTGGTACGGGACTGTGGTACACATTAGGCTGAAGGCCTGGTTACGTACAATTATACCCCAGTTTGTTAGGTTGAAAGCTTTTAATGGAATTAGCGGTTGAAAATTTATTTCATAGCCCATTGCAAAGCTAGTGAAAAGATAAATTACAAGGTTAGAATTACATTGAATCCTAGTCTTAAGGGAGTAGCTAAGTTCACTGCGTTGGCCACTCCTAGTTACATTAAAAGTAGAAGCTGCTACAGGATACGAAATTCTGCTGGTTACACTTCAAAATACACAAAAGAACAGGATGGAACCATTCAATTGTTTATCTTGAGGTAAGTGTCCATTAAAATTTGTCTTGCTTTACAGTATTAGCTCGGTTAAAAAGAGGAAAATTAATATGTGCAAAAATTACACACAGTTTACAAGTGACAAGACACTGGTGGTACAAAGTTACACAATACGTAGATTACCATTAGATTGACCATTAACAAATTGACAATGTGAACAATGTAAGTTACACAAATGTAAACAATGAGTAAGAACATTATGTACAACGTGAATATAGGTAAGCAAGTGCATTTTGCACGTTTGGGAATCTAACAAGGTGATGTAGGCAAAAAATGGTATGCAATAATAAGAGTAAGAATTAACTTGAGTAGCAAAAATGCTAATGATAAATGGAGTTTAAGACTGTGAAAATCTTCTAAAAAAAACGCGTGAATACAACTATGGTTTGGAATGGTCTGGCCATTCAGGCATTAGGTGCATTACTCATTTTAGCGAAGGCACTTTACTATACAAAAGCAAAGTACAATGAATGGTACTTTAGTACTAAAGTTGATCGTACAAAAGTATTACAAATGTAGTGGTTGTACAAATAGTACAATAGTGAGTTACACTAAAGTACCCAAAATAGTTGGCACACAAATACTAGTTGGCATCAGCAATAACTTGGCTTCCAGGCATGTTTTCGTCTAAGGTAAATTACATTTGTGTGTGCTTCTACTGGTTACTTCCAGCTGCGTAACTCATTTAAGTGGCAAAACTCCAAGCAAAAACAACAGCTGGCAAAACAAGTGAACAATAGAAAGTAGAAACAATATAGTACTTGCATCCTTCATGAGCCAATGCACGTCGTGGAAGCATAGCTAGTACCCTGGCCTATGGCATCAGTACAAAAATCGGTTGAATGGATATGATACATCACCAGGTGTTTCCTTAGTTTGTAGGTTTCTTGATGTGGCACACACTTGGCTAGGGGGTACTATGCTTTAAATTATGTTAAAGGAGTTTTGCTTCTGTACACACTTCTTACTCTAGGCTAAATTGGCTAACACGTTCACTTATCTAGGTCTAATTAAACTACCGTATTCACCCAAAAATAAGACAACCGCCATATTATGAGATAATGTTTAAAGAAAAATAATTTACTCACAATTTTAATTTTCTTGCTAAAAATTAGAAAGTCACTGCATGAAATCACAAAAAAAAAATAAGCTCAATCACTTTAATTTTTTTTCTTAAATCACTGCATAAATTAAAAATACTTAATTGCTGAGATTGGTTATATATAAATGTACACTATAATAAATGTTGGTATTTAATTATTTTAACACTTTAAAAAAAAAAAAAAAAAAAAATGTATATAGTATACTATTTTGACACTTTACTTTCAGAAAATAATTTCAGATTACTGTTTAGAAACTTTTGGTTTTTTTACTGTGTTAGAAAAAAACATGACCATAGACAAAAATAACAATATGACCGTAGATACTAAACACTTGAATGAAATCTGTATAGATAGTGCCACCCTTATGGAACCAAAACCATGAATCATTTACTGCAGATAGTTGGTAGTTTGGAACATGGCCGTGGCATGAAAGTGTAAAAAGTGCACACTATTTTCATACCATGTTATCTATTCGAGTTTCATGTTTTGAATTCCAAATGGCTGCCATTATTTACATAGCAGCAGTAGGTTAATACTATAACTGCAATGTAAATAGAAAAGTTTATACAACTGAATTATATCTAGCGTTATCAACTGTGTGTGTGTCTATTTATATGAAAAATACATGCAACTATTTGCTGTCAATTGTAAGGTGACCTCCATTTTTTTGTTTTATACAGTTTAAAGTGAAAACTGTAGTGTTATTTTCGGGTGAATACGGTAATTCTCACATGCTCACTCATGGCTGGGTCACTTCACATGGTGAAGTTGAGGCTCTCAGCAGGTGTGCGCTGCCTGGACTGCTACACACACAGAGTCTGTTGGCTGGCTGTAAGTGGTTGAGGGGTGCAAAGCACTCACCTCACACAGAGTCTTTCTTCGTAGCTGGCCAGCTGTAGGAGGGAGGACGGCACCACGACATCTCCTTGTAGCGTTTGGGCCTCCCTTCAATGCTTGTACAGCATGCCCACCAAGACTGCACTCTATGTTGCATGCAGCAGCACGTAGCGTGCCTCGGCTGGTGATGCGGGTGACTGGGTCAGCTACCCGCTGCAGGAAAATGGCAGCCTCCAGCTTCAGTTGTCTGGCCGGAGGGGTGGCAAGCATTTCTCCTTGAGCAGTCGACTTCTTCCCCGCCTCTGCTGTGGTGGGCACAGAGGGCGTAGTTAAGGTGGAGCAGCGCATGCTGCTCTTCAAGTGTTGATTGGCCTGCCAGGGGTGGTGCTGCGGACTCTCTTCTCCCCCTGGTTGGCGTTGGTGACGGCGAAGGTGGGCAGGGTGGCTCTGGAGATGGCGGCAGCATTGTAAGGAAGTGAGCTTGCTTGAGGGGTGTGGTCGGTGCCGTGGAGTCTGCAGTTTGTGCTTGGCGTGTCAGCGGCGTTTTGCTACGCTCGCTCACTGTTTATCTCCAGTCTCCCCACTTGGTTTCTCCTGCAGTAATTATACGTGTTCTTTGGTGACTTGTGGTTGCAGTCGGGGCTTGGCAAACTGCTGACAGATTACTGGCCTTCTCTTGGTAGCGCCCAAATATACCTTGGTGGCAATCGATGGTTGCTCGCTGTTCTATCAGCCAGGGCATTCCTAGGATTAGTGCCTCCCCCAGATCTTTCTCTACGTGGAAGTGCGGCAGTATTTCTTCATCGGCGAAATGCAGGGTTAACGTCAGTCTTCACTTTGCTGGTAGTCGAGCTCCTTTCAGAGCCATATATATTTGGGCATCGCCAGCAGGCTTAATTTGGTTTTGGAACTCCCGTGGAATAATGTCTAGGCGGATTACGTTGGAGCTAGTGGCAGTGTCAAGTGTAGCTAGTGTCTCTGGCTTCCTGATGAGTACTGCTATACGTGGAAGATGTCGGACAATCTGTTTTCCCTGCATGGCGACTTGTAGGGCCTCCCCCTTTGAGTTTTCGTGCTTGCTAGGGTACTTTTCATTTGATACTTCCTCTTGGCTTCGTGTGAGCAGGCCGAACCTGCCTGTCTACTTTGGAGTTTCTGCCATAGGCCTGGGCAGTCTCGGTGGAAGTGTCTGGCGGGGCAATGCCAGCACGGGAGGATTGTAGGAGGTGCAACAGGGGTCCCGGCGTCCGTTCACATGTGGTTGTTTCGGTTACCACTGTCTTCCCTGCTGGTGCAAGCATAACCGTGGCTTTGGCGTGTGACTTGCAGATGTCCGCCAGGTCTATTTCTTGTATCTGTGCCAGTCTCACGAGTTCCTCCAGTGTTGCTGGTTCCGGGTTGCAGAGGTGGGAGTGTATTTCCGGTAGTAGGAGGCTGGTGATGAGTTCAACGGCGTCAAACTCTTCGCAGCCTGGGTGAAGTCGTTGGAAGATCAAGGCTGATAGAGTTCTGCCTCCTCATTCTCTCTTTGGATTTGGGCGTTTGTCAGCTGCGCGACCATTCAGGGTCCTGAGAAGTGCATCACAAGTGTCTCGGACATTTCTTCCCAGTTGGTGATAAACTCCCCATACTTGGCCCACCAGTTTTCTGCGTTCCCTTAAAGCTGGGCCTTCGTCTTCACGACCCACAAGGCGTTGGGTAGGTGTGTCCTCTCAAACTCCGTCTGGCAAGCTTGGAGGAATTTGTGGGGATCCTCTTGGGTCTTCCCCGAGTATTCAGCTAAGGCTCAATTCTGAGCAGTGCCCGTTCAGGCATCGTTCTGCAGGTCTGGCATTTGAAGTATAGACCCTCCAGGTCTCTGGCTTTATCTTGCCATCCAAGGCAAAGATTGTGATAAGTGAGTGGGCACTTGAGGCAGGCTAGCTGGTATATGACCTTCCCCGGACAGTCGGCTTGGTCGCACCTGCAATGTTTGCCCCTGCAGTTCAGACTGCTGGTCGCCTCTGGTGAGGGGTTGGCTCTGCAGCGGCAGGCAGGCATCTGCCCCACTGTTGGTGGTTGGCTAGCTCAACGCCTAGTACCAGGGGCAGGCCCAGGCGAAGGTACTCTACGACAGGATGTGCATCTCTGGGGTTTTTTTAATTTTTACTAAGGGGCCAAACAGGTTACGGGAAGGAACTGTGAGGTGATGCCTCAACAGTTGGTGGGTGGCGTGAGCTTGTTCCCAGGGGGTCAAGTAGCTGACGGCTGGGGTAGGTTGATTAAGCAGCGTTTGTTTCTCGGCGAGGATAGCAGCTGCCTTCCTGTCGCTCCACTTACTTCCCCTTCTGTGGGTGAATTGCATTTACCAGGGTTAGGTTCTATGTTTCACGTCCGCACTGGGGTGGCAGGCAACGATATCCCTAGCTAGAGTGTAACCCAGAAGGGGTAGATCCCTCCTTGTCAGACCTGGCACTCCTTACGGCGGGTTTATAAATGGTACATGGAGTGGGTTAACTGACAAGGGTGATCTAGGCTCTTCGTCATGTGTCTTGCTAGCCATCGTGGCTCTGCCATATATGTGCACCAGGTACCTTTGCATGCCTGGTCCACAGCATGAGGGGCCATCTAATGGGTTGTGTTTTGGGTCACGTACGTCAAGTCCTTTTAGGGACAGGCTGCAAACCGCCGTTCCCTGCCTCTCTTTTGCAGCGTGATGCTTACCAGGGATGACTTAAGCACAGTTCACACAAGAAGGAACAGACAGCGGTTAAACTAGTAACGTGTTTTATTCCATCCAGAATAGAACACAGTGAGCCATACTCTCCTGCTGTAAATCAGTGCATTGATTAACTTACGGAAGGTAAAAGCAAAAGACAGATGGGAAGGGACCCGTAAGCTTGAAGAAGACCGGCATTGGGTACTGGTGATCACTGGGTTTTACTTCACGAGGTGGAAGAGAGCAGACAGAGTAGAGAGCCTTAGCACGACTGGTGCTAAGGCGAGCTGCAGGTATCAACTGCCGTTCTGTGGCGGTGCAGGGCCATATATCCTCCTGGGCTAGGGGTGTCTCGGGTTCCTTCAGCCTTCAGACAGCTTCGATGGAGTGGCTCCTCCCTTCATAGGCAGAGCTGCACTTGCTGCCATCTCTCGGGGTGCAACTGGAAGCTGGTCTTCTTGGTGTGCGGGAGGTATCGGCTGCGCGAGCTTAGAGGCAGCTTCGCTGGCGTGGTCAACTGGTTTCTCTTCTCACTGGGTTTTGTTTAGGCAGGGCAATTTATAATATTATCTTCCTTGAGGTGCATTAAGCTCTTCAGGCATACGCCTTATTTATGGAGATAGAATACTGGCCTGGGTGGCAGCCAGATACGGTAGCTAGCTTAGCCAACAAAGGAGACACAACAAACGCCATGGCTGAGGCCACTACCGAACAACCCGAAATGTGCCATATAGCCACTTGCCCTGGCACAGGGATAAATATCATATGTGCACACTGCTAACACAGCTTCCATTACTTCTGTTTGGGATGGACAGATGAGCCCAGGTGCATAGATGGGCTAGAGTTCTGATATAATGACTGCAGAACCTGCTAGACTGCATATTGCAGATGGCTTACTTGCGCCGGGCAAAGAATTAATACGGTACGATGCATTGTCTGTGCGCAGACTTATCATCACATATGCATAGGCTGGCCAGATGAGCGAATCACGAGACCAAGCCTCGTGTATAGGTGTGAGGTGAGGTTTGCAGACATGCAGAGGAATACCAACCTGAAAATCTTGGCATTTGCCATAGCATAACAACCACCCAGGGTAGCTATGGGTCTCAACTTCCGGGATTCGTAGGAAGACCACATGAAAACCTGATAATGTTTATCCTAAACTGCGAAAAGAAACTGCGCTGTAACGAGGTTCCAATTAAGCTATGGGTTGAGAGGACCCAGAAGTAATTAAGGGAAAAAGCCCTCGAATGGTGGAATAAATAAGGTGAGTTTATCACTTAGTGGGGGCAGCTGCGTACACGCCTTGTCACTCAGTTTTCAGGTGAAGAGGTAATAGCCCACTTAACCACCAAATTTCATAGCCGAACCCAGGCCGCTGAGGAAGAGGCCAAGATTTTCGTCAGGTGAAAAGTGCAGATGTATAAAAGAATATTCCCCAAGGAAATAAAGAAAGCTGTGAGGGCCACATTACACATGCATGCTACTTCCGAAATTATGAATTTACCTACCAATTTCCGAAACCGCAAACATTCGATGAGCTAGTGGAAAGGGCGTGTGAAACAGAAAGAAATTACAAGCCACAAGCCCTGCTAGACAAGTCACGTGTCCGTAAAAGCCAGGAGACCTATAAGCAACCAGAGCAAAGGAGGAACCTTCCCCTCCCATCACCAAGATGCTCCCTAAGTGCTGGTTATGTATGGAACGGCACTTTAACCGAGATTGCTCAGTCAAGCAGGCTGGCCGGGGGCGTGTGGGGGAACAGGGTAAAACAAGATTGCCTGACCCCCGCAAAGACAAACAGAGGTTAAAGGTGGTTCTGTGTTCCCAGTGGTGGTGATGGCCCGTTTCCCACCCTAGTTGTGGCGTTTCCTGCCTGGTTGGATCCTTTAACATATATTCTAGTTTCAAAATGTGCTGTTCTAATTCTTTCTCAACGTCAGGTGGGAGGTCAGTTTGTCGACCGTTTACTGGTTCAGTTCAATCACATAGGCCTACACCTCTTTTCACTTCACCCCTGACATGTCTTAAAAGTGTACGTTTTGGCACATTGTACTGTCTAGCACATTCATTTAAACATAGCTTGCCCTCCTTGTATTCTTCTATAGCTTGTGCCATGTCTTCTGCCTTCCACTTTCAGTATTCGTGCTTAGACATTCCAAAATCTGAAACAAACATCCATAAAGGAAAATTAATATAATTTAATTCCCAGTGTCCTAAATCACACCAGGTGCGATTTAAGGCATGTTTAGGTGGTGCAATATAGTCAACTTGCACAAATCACAACAAACAGCAATTCTAACCTTAAACAAAATATGGTACCAACAAAGTTACAATTAAAATGTATAGCTGTAATTGTAAGGATTCCAATTCGTATACAGAAATAGTATAAAAGTACCTGGGTATTGTCTAAAATGTATGCGATTACCAGTAATAAACTTATACCACAAAACACAAACATCTTCTCTTTATTGTCGCACTTGTCTATATAAACTGGCAGGCTCAATATTACTGTGCACACATTGGTTACACTGGGAGGTAACTGAATCTAACACAAAGTGTCAAATAGAGTAATTTATTTTCTGTAAACTATCAGTAGTGTGATTTAAGCACCAGTGCGATTTATGCTACTGTCCCCTATTATACAGAACCATGAAAAAAGAATCATACAATTTAAAAAAATTACAGCTTTGAAACTGTATGACCAATGTGGTTGGTTCTTGCACCAAAATGTACATGAAGGATTAAGGTTTTTGCCTATGTTAAAGCTGTTTCTATATGCTCTTCGTTTGTAACTCTTTATATGCCCACGCGATATTCCACTTGCAGTCACATATTCTGAAGCACTGTTGGCATTGTTATCTCAATGGCAGCAGCAATTCTGACACAAATGCTCCAAATCTCGGATCTTCAAAGCCTAGACAATGTTCTTCACATATCTCCAGAAGAAAGAATCTGTAAGGGTAAGATCAGGGCTTCTAGGAGGCCACCTGTCCCAGTTCAACTATTTGGAAACCTTGCATGCAGGGCACTGTGCATGGCAGGGCTCCAATATGGTGTTGTTCCATCTTGCTGGTAGATTACACTGTTTTCATTTTGCCTTTCAATATCCTCAGTTTGAAGGAATACGTACAACTCTAGCATGCGCAGATAAATGTTGCCTGTGATTGTTTTTTCATCAAACACAAAAGGCTCTATAAGTAGATCATGCCACATTAGACATTTAATTTGGGAGTATTGTGAACGTAATGGTGGGTTGCTTTAGGTTGCTGTGTTCTCCAAATTCTGCAGTTCTGACAATTAACACACCCATTAATGCAAAAAGTTGCTTTCAAGCCATCATTACTGAAATAACATTGACATAGGCATTTAACACTCACAATGAAACACTGTCTTTGTAAACAGTAATAGCATTGTTTCGACCAATCCACTTTTTCTTTTCAAGGAATATTCTCCTTGATAGACTCTTCCTCCTGATTATACACCCAGTTCCTATGCAAAAGTATCAAATCTTTATAATGAAAACAACAGAATATATTATTTTCTTTCAGTTAACAGGAGTCATTCAGTTTATATGCAAATATTAATATTTCCCTGTTAACAGGCAGAATGCAAATATTAAACAACATTAGGTAGATCTCATTGTTATGCAACACTTTTGGGGTAAGTTAATTAACAATATGTAAATATAACTGCAAATGCAACTTTTCATTATTAATTAATTTAATATATTTCAAGAGAATAACCATAAAAAGCAAATAAGTCACCTTCTTTCCTTCCACACTGTGGCTGCAGTCTACTGCTTCCTTTTACCAAATTGCAATTCTCAGACATTACCATTAAGAGTTAATATTTTTCTCTCATAATAACTTCAATTAACATGAAAGCAGTGAATGTAAAATGTTTCTGCCAATTTTCCAACTTTATTTGCTTAATTGAATCTTGTAGGAATGAAATCTCAAACGTTTATGGAGAACATTTTAGTCTGTAGTCTTCCACAGAGCACTCTGTTTTTTATATTACATGGTCACCATCTCTGTGGGAGGTTGATGTAGATGCCAGATGGCATGCTCGCTCTTGCTGAACCCTCATTCATGATCAGTGTGTGATTGTCACTCACCCTTATCCTTCCTGTACATTTGGTGTAAGAACCAACAAAATTGGTCAAATAGTTTCAAAGCTGTGATTTTTTGAAATTGTACCTTTATTTTTCGAAGATCATGTATTATGAAAGTCTGTTTGCTATTAAGTAGGTGTTGTATGTGTGACAAATGCAACTATGCTAGCCTATGTGCACAAGTAACTTTTGGTTACCACATACCATAAGATTAGTCCTACAAGTTCACATTGCCCTGGGACTTGTCTAGAGTTGGTGTGTTGTCCTCTGAGTTAATGTTGGGCTGAGAGGGTTGCATCATGAAGCATTCATCATCCCAAAAACTGTTGACGAGTAAGAGAAAGATAGTCATCATGCACCACATACCACTTGTACCATGTATGAGGCTACCAAATTGACATGCATCCTCACTCTTTCCAGCCTATCACAACTCCTCGTCCTTAGTTTCTAATAGGCAGATAGTACATAAGGAATTTGATCCCATTGAACAACAGCTATTGCTCTCATTTTGTCCTATTGTGATAGCTGGAATTTCATAAGGCTTGATTGGATAGTACATATACAAGTGATCCCTTCGACTTGAATAAATAATTTTCACTAAAGAATACTTCAGATATTGCCTTAGCGTTAGTTTACCTACACTAATTCCTACACTACTTTAGCTATTGGCCACTACCTGAAACATTAGCACCACTGCTGCTGCCACCATCACCACCACAACCTCTGATGGTCAGTGCATGTCACTCTGAAATGGCAGACAACTTTTCCATCTGAAAAATGGGCAGGGATTCCTGTACCATTTCTTGAAATATTAGCAAACACATTTCTATTCTTAATGTCACCTGTGCTAAGTATGCCTTGTGCGAGGATATTTTTTTACTCAGGTTGAGATGATCAATGCTTATAATGTGACAAATAAAAATTTTTGCAGCCAGTTAGCACTGGTGTTGCATTTGTACAAGATTTTCTCAGTTTTGTTGATGCACCACGAGCGACGAGCCACAGCAGCAGCCCCATCCTAAGAAGAGTGTTACGCCATACACGCCACAGATGCGCCTCTTGCTGTGATGCCCAGGGACTGTTGCGGGCCAGCAGCAGCTGCCTGCCAGTCGTCAACCCACATGACACTCCGACGCATTGCCACCCCTCTGGTCACTGCCCCTTTGCCTCTCCCTCCCCTCCCGGCAATGCCCCATGGTGTTTAGGGTATAAATAGGACCAGTGGTCCTTATTGGGGCTGACTGACGCAGCTCTTGTTGCATGTGCTACTACACAGTCTCTCTAGCATAGAGCTAACTCTTGCTCTCGAGTCCGAGTATTGCTAGACTGAGGTTACTCTTGCCCCACACGCCACTACATCTTCTGAGACCATCCTACTACTTTTTTTGGCAACCTAGGCTCAGCCCTTCATGCACCAAATCAAGATACAGGCTGGATTTGCACATTGTATTGTTTCAGCAATAAACAGACATTCTGAATTGGCTGTATTTGTAGAGGTCTGTTACAAAGAAAACGTTGCAACAATATTAAACATGAGTTTGTGTTGCATAGTAATTTTTTAACAAAATTTGTATGGTATTGTGAAATAAATAATGAAAAATTGATTGTGATGTTTACAGTTTTATTAATGAAACCCTAGTTGCATCAGTTCAGTAATCTATTGTAATTTGACTCATGACATTTATTTAACCAGTCCCTTAAACTTGTGAGTGGTATATCTGAAGATAAAATAATTGTGTAGTTCTACATCTTGTTAGATGTGATTTTGACAAAATTTATTTTATGCCCTATTTATAGGTATTGGGATAGCCGGGAGTACTTTCGTCACCCAGGCAGTCAACAACATTTCGTGAGAAATGGCAGTCTCTCATCGCTATCTCCTCCAACAAGATGGCTGGTGCCTAGTCAAATACTTAACTAAATATTCCACAACCCAACAACATCCCACTTTTGCCTAAAATTGATTATCATTAGAAGCAATATTAATTATTTGTTGTAATGGCAGGCAGTAACATGGTTTGTATTGAAATATGATTAGTTACTGAAAGTTTTAGTTGAATTTTCAATCAGAACGTTGTTCACAAATGCAACTCAGAATACTTATTTTCAAATATGGTAAAGACCTCTATTAAGCATTTTGCTCTTATAGCAGTTTCTCACATACCAAGTGTATTAAGATATTTGGTTATCTAACATGAAGAGCTGCTTATCTCAAGTGGAGATACAAATTTGTTATCTGACTAATGGAATTTAGTTGTGTAAATAATAATTTCTACCAATTTTGCATCCTTAAACCTGTCATCAGTATTCTCAAAGTTAAGGCGAGGTAGAAGTTTAATTTATATCTGTAAGACGTGCATGCACTTTTACAGTGCTACGAAAAGCTGCTCTAGGAATGTATTGTGTTGGAAATATACTATTGTTTTTATTTTATTTTATTTTCAGGTGTAACTTGTGTTAATGTGTTGCTGTGCGTAATTCTTGATAAATAGGTTAATTCTATAAAGTGTCAAGAGAGAAGTGTGCAAGTACTGTAGTTGAATTGAAGAAGGCGGTCTTGGTTGGCTGACAAAACTAATACGAGTTTTGAAAGGAATTTTTGTGTTGGAAGTTTTACTCAAAGGACTTTGTAGACATGGAATGTATTCAGAATACAGTGGGATGTTGAGATGTGTTTTGCAAAGTAAGTACTGTACATGAGTATGTTGGTTGAAAGGCTTTCCAATTTTTTTTTTTTCAGCAATAAGAGTAGGATGTGACAGGTATAAAACTTGTTTACATTCTACTGTGAAGAGTTATTTTAGACAAGAGATGAATATTCAGGTTGTCATTTTGAAAATATAAAATATTTAATAACATTTTGAATTTGCATAAAATATCTTTATTAAGTTTACTTTTGTGTATATTAATTTGCTCATTTTGAGCCAGAATGGCATTAGAATAGTTTTTTCTATGATCCTTGTTTACTGTGTGTTTTTTTAAATATTATTTCTCTGACACTGTTCCACAACCATAACCAGTCCTCCTCTGTCTTTTTTCTGGTGTTGGCAAGTGCTGAAATCAAACCACACTTTATTTTAACCCAAATGTACATGCCAATTGAAAATAATTTAAAAGCATTACTTTTGATATTAGTGTTGTAATGCAGTATTTAGAAACTTGTAACTTGTAGTTGTATAATATCATCACTCAAACTGTGAATAATTATGTTTTTTTTAAATAGTGAGTTAATATTTGGTATTAATGAAAAAGGTGATGTGAATTTATTGAAAGCACTTGGAAAAATAGAATTTGAGTTAGTAACAGTTTATATAAATAATGTAGGTACCTGTATTTATTTTGTAAGAAATAATTTTTGTAGGAATAAACATTGTTGTGTGCAGTTGCCCTGTTCTGTTATGGAATCAGGTCTTACAGAAATGATTAACTACAAATAGTATTGTAAATCTGTGTATTTGAAAATACCTTTTGGTAAAGATTATTCTTAATAGGAAACAAAAATGAAAATTGAGTTAGGTGGTTATATACAAAATAAATGTATGCTTTAACAGTAATAGATAAGCAAGTATAGTAAAACCCTGTTATAACATTCCTGCATATAACACCAGGTCTAGATCCAGAGGAAATGAAGGAAGGGGCGTCACAGGGGACATGACCCTCCCCCCCACACAACCCTTACATTGACAAGGAACTATCCTGTGAATGTTTTAAAATTAAAATGAAATAATATCAAAATTGTATAAAATACTGATTTTATTTCATTAATTTTATATTGTTTCCTAAAGTCATGATGAGACAGTGTGCCCCCTCCCATGCCATGAATTGAAAGTAGACCTGCAACTACACAATGGGGAAGTGAACCTCCTGCCCCCTCACTAATTATACCAAAAGTCTAGATCAGTTCCTGTATGATACTATTATTTAATGATCCCACCATTTTTTCATGAGGCTTAATGGTTTTATTTCCTGTGTATAGCAATGTTCATATTTTCAATTCTTGCATATAACATCAGTATTTGTTCAATTCATAGCCACAACTCAGATGCAGTTTTTCATTTAGGTATAATTTGGACACACTAACAAAGCAGCAACCTACAAATAGATACAGGAAACAGTTGTTTATATTTTGAATGTCAGTAGATAAAGTTGTTTTAGTAGTGGTGATTCTGAAGATGGTTCAGATCATGACCAACAGAAGATGAGTGGGCAAGTTTCCAGAATGCACTTAAGTGTATGTGTTTCTATATGAAGACATGCATTAGCTGATTATAATGCGGCCCTAATCACATGATTCAGATGAAGATGATGAAGAAGTAGAGAAATAAATTAG
This sequence comes from Clitarchus hookeri, assembly GCA_002778355.1. Classification (NCBI taxonomy): domain Eukaryota; kingdom Metazoa; phylum Arthropoda; class Insecta; order Phasmatodea; family Phasmatidae; genus Clitarchus; species Clitarchus hookeri. The sequence goes on along the minus strand of NQII01001133.1, from coordinate 450,352 downwards.
TACTTCCAATTCACGTTCACACCTCTCAAACCCTCTCAGCTGCATGTAACTTTGTTGTTAACCCAAAATGGTATGTCTAAGAAAATTATGAGTGTTTTATGCATATTAAAACCTACTTAGATGTAGCAACAAAACAAAAATTTGCAGTTGTTTTTTTTTTATACAGGTGGTAACGAAAGTATTCATACACCATGCATTTTGACTTGTTCTGGGTCTAAATTTTGTCAAACACACTGTAGATTTTTACAATGGTTACAAATAGGAAATAACAATACCCTCATGGCTAAAAAAAATGGAAATACATAACAATTAACTGTGTAAAAGAAAACACCATTCAGCGGGAAAAAAAGTATTCATACACCTACGATGTTTGGAAACATTGACCCATTATACACCCCACTCCCGTCGTGGAGAGTGAAGGCCACCGTTTGAGACTCGCAGTCACGTACTGCAATGCGCATAGTAAGTTCCAGCCGAATAGTGGTACAATATGAGTCGTAAACCAAACAAGTTGAGTACTGCTTGCAAGGATCCCATAGAGTCATTGTTTCAACAAGGGGTGAACTATCGAGAGATAGGGAAGCAGGTAAAACTATCCCACGCGACTGTCCAATAATACATCTTCAAGAAGTTCCGAAGTGGATCGACAGATACGTGAAGCACCTAAGAAGACCACGAATAATTTCTCGAAGAGAAATGCACCAACTGGGTGTGAACCTGCAAAAAATCCCAGAGTTAGTGCAGCAAAACTGGTGGAACACCTTGTTTCAATGTCTGGACAGATGGTTACACCTCAGACAATTCAGAATTGCCTCCATGAAGCAGGCTAGAACAGCGGCAGGGTAGAACAGCAAGGAAGAAGTCTTTTTATAAGTGAGACAAACAGGAATAAAAGGTTGGAATTTGCTTGTAAATATGCAAACAAGGAACAAGACTTCTTGAAAAATATTTTATTTTATGATGAAAGTAAATTCCATATTTTTGGATCCGATGTTAATGATATGTTTAGAGAAGACCACATGTAGAGCTGGACACCCAAAATGTAGTACCAACAGTATAGCACGGTGGAGGCCATGTTATAGTATGGAGCTGTATGAGCGCTGCAGGGGTTGGTGAATTGGCGGTGGTTGAAGGCAGTATGAATGCGGAAGAGTTAATCAGCGTGCTCTTTGATAATTTGAGCTAGAGTGTTGTGAAACTGGGTATACAGGAGACTTACTCTTTCAACACGATAACGACCCAAAGCATACTGCAAGAAAGACGTGCGAGTGGCTACTGTATGATGCCCAGCAGGTATTTCCAACTCCACCTTAATGTCCAGACGGCAATCCCATCAAACATTTATGGGCACATTTGGGGACATATGTTTGAAAACTAAGGTGCTTTTCCAGAACTGAACTGATAGGCAATTTGCAAAAATGCTGGTCTGAAATTACACCGGAATTTACACACAACCTTGTTGCAGCCATGCCAAGAAGGCTGCAGACCATTATAAATGCAAAGGGATTGCATACCAAATTTTAGCTGTGTGTGTAGTATTCCTGTGATGTGTATTATGTGTATGAATTCATTTTTTGCCTGCCAAATGGTGTTTTCTTTTACACAATTATCTGTTGTGTATTTCCATTTTTTTTTTTGCCAGGAGTGTATTGTTATTTTCTATTTGTAACCATTGTGAATATCTACAGTATGTTTTACAATATCTAGACCCAGAACACATCAAAATGCATGATGTATGAATACTTTTTTTTTACCACCTGTAATTACATTTTTAAGGAAATTACTTGTATATTTTATTCTTGCTATCTGCTTTATTTTTCTCAATATTTACGTATGACAGAATCTGAAAGGAATAAAATAATTTAAATGATGAATGACAGGCTATTTGTACAGAAAAAAAATTGTTACATCGTAATTTTTGTTTTGCGTAGTGTATATGTGCCTGTAGGTGTAATATTAATTTCTACATATAAAGTTTTACTGACACTCAAAAAATAGTTATAATAAGGTTTTCCTAAATTAATTAAAACTTAGTTTTACTTACCTTGTGCAGAAGGCCCAGTGCACATGGAATAACTTCAGTGACTTAACATAGTTACTTAGAGAAGCCACAACAGAGGTGATACTGTCAAAGTGAAGGTCACAAGTGAAGAATATGGAGTGTTGGTGCTCATTCCCTTGTAAAACAATAAAAGTTATAGGGAAAACAGTAGAATTCATGTTCTGCATTTGTTGCTTGAAACAGTGTCAAAAGGACACAATAAACAAAAATCTGAGACAAGGTGATAAAATGTGTAATATTTTGAATTGTATGAATGTGATTTCAATCCCTACTTATACAGTGAGTTGATATAAATAGCATAATGTAGAGTCTGGGTAAAGCTAGTAGGTACATGGTAAATATTTTTGACCAAATTTCAGGATTCTGAATGAAATTTTGCAAAATGCTAGAAATTTATATTTGACACTGTTAAAATAGCATAGTAAAGTAGTCATAGCTCATTAAATATGAATGTATGATACAAATAATCAGTAGATATTTTTATGTCATTGTTGCAGGTATTTTTACTAGTGTGATATTTGTGATCAGAAACACGTTTTCTGAATTATTGTGGTCTGTCTTATTTAAGGCCTAAGTTAGTTAGTGTTTGTTAATAAATTTTGACATCAGATACCAATTTCTGAAGCAAATTTTGTACCATATCTTCTTAATTTTGTTAAAATTACTTTAACTATAACTATGTTGTTTGGAGAAGAGACAGGGAAAAAGAGGGAAAGCTGTAGAGAGTAAAGGTATCCTCACAAGTTTTTCCTTCCAAAAAAAAAAAATAATATTTAATTGGAAGAGAGTGAATATTCACAGAAAACCAGCAAATAGACATATATTGACAGATACAACCAGTGAAAGAAATCAGCACTTTCAAGTAGTGAAAAAATTTGTTATTATTGATGTATTTAGCTATGAATTAGTAACCGTTCAGAGCAGCAATATGTTGAGTATGAGTCGCTACCAGCTTGACCCCTTCACTACGTGATAATGACACTAATGCACTGCTGCAAAATGCAACTGAAGAAATGGTACTTTCAACTTCAATAGGTATATTATGTTTGCAAACTACTATAGTCTTTATCACATATCAAAAACATTACATAGTTTGGAAATTAACATACGACTAACAATAAGTAAATACAGGTATGTATTGTGGTTTAGACAGCTTCTTCCCAAAAATAAAAAAAAAAACAGAGTACTGCAGTAACAGTAGTGCTTCTCCTTGAAACAAAGCAATAAAGCCTAGTCACTCCACACAAATATCACCAGTTCATTATATGTTCACAGTAGTGACAGGTAGAACGATTCATCTGAACGAATCAATTTGTTTGGATCAGTTCATTGAAATGATGTGTTTAAAAGAATCATTCATTTCGTTATTTTTGTTCTTATGTACTACAGTTCTTTATATTCATTATTCTCTCTCCCTTTTGGGTATTTGTTATCTCCGCTTCTCGAACTCTACTTTTGCCACACCTGTGTAGTTTTTATCTGTTATTCTTTTAGCAGGCACAATTACTAAAGGACATTTTAATTTTATTTTTGCTAAAGTTTTTGTGAACTGGTATGTGAACTATGAAATTCTAAGCCACTACTTGGCATTGCCAGGTGTCAAGTTACAACAGAATGATGTATGTGCAGAGGTATCTATTAAGAGAGATAGTAGTAATGTGATGCTACCAAAACCACTGTTCGATAGTCTACTTATTTATAAATCAGTGGATTGCTATTTTTTTTCAGGTCGAACAACTGTTTGGAACAGTTACCGGTACTGTACTCAAATGATTCAGTGAACAACATATTTTCTGCTTCGTGAATCTGTTAGTTTATGTAACTAATTTTATATCTCCCTATACACGGACTGTTCTGGTGAAATGCCTTTGAAATCTGTGAATCTCAAGGAAGTTTTTTCCTCTGAATCTTTTTCTACCTGTTCTGTTTCCACATTTTCATTATTCTGCAACTAATAAGTTCCAAAACAGTTAATTTTTTCTTGATTTCAGATGTAAAATCATGAACAATTGGCAGAATCGTTGGTGGCTGAGCACAATTCCTTTGAGATCCAGAGAACTTGCTTGCATGGACAAGTGCCTAGACAAAACTGATGGCCAATACTAAATGTATGTGTGGCAAGTGGCTATGGCTTATTTCAAAAATTGGCCAATGGCTGGGCTGTGGCATGAATCAGCCACAAAAAGTTGCCTCGCATGCACAGGCTGCAACGTGTCAGATGGCTTTCGGCCTGCTCGTCTTTCACTTCATAGCATGTAATAAATTAAATAAAGAAAATGGAACTCGTGTAAAATTTTACTTCGTGTTTTCTGGTCTCATATTGCTAGGGAAGTTAAATACTGAAATTATTTATAAACAATGAGCCGAGACGTCACTTGAATGAAATTTGTGTCAACTTTAACTTGTTAAATTTTTTTTGTATTTAATGATTTCCTAATGATTTATCTTCTTGTGTGTTTAGAATAACATACTGGTCAGGATGTTGGAGGAGATTAATACTGATGAAGGAAAACCAAAAGAGGTTAGTCATGCATAAATAAGAAACCTTACTATTATCAATGTAAAGCTTTTTTTTTCCAAGTTTTTTAACAATACCTTATGATTACCAGTTTGATTATTTGGCAAAACTTATTAGGTGATCAACATTATACATTTTAAGGAAACAGAAAATCTGTGTATAGTCTATCCATGGCTTCTTCACACTTTTTGAATCAAACTTTCGGAAAATCATCCCACGTATGATGTGTTTGATTGATTCCTAAATATACCATGTATCACAAGCATTTTACACTTGTGTTAACATAAAAGTACCTAATTTTAGGTCAAATTAAATTTTTACTTGTATTTAATTTATAAATTATATTATTTTATTTATAATTACATAATATGAATAAAAGCAGAGAGAAATTAGGTTTTGTTGATAATATCTAATAAGACATAGTTCTTTAGCAAAATGTTATTACACTGAGTTTGCATGGATGCAGTGCATTGTTCCTTTGGTGTAATTTTTTATAGTACTTACTTAGATCAGCTTCATTTGCATGAGGTGGAGGAATAGCCTGAAAGTAGAACTTAAACAGGGCTTCAGAAATGTTGGAAGTAACCATGAGTGAACTAAGCCCACACATTGAAAAATTTAGCTCGTTTAGCACTACATATATGTTTTTGCTATTTTTTCTTTTATAAAATCATGTGTTCATCCCAATTGACTGAGATAATTGAAATGTACTACAGCATATTAACTACTAAAAGTATATATATAATTTTTATCTGTTTTGTGTGGAAATTTACACACTTAAAAAAAAGTATGGAGTAGTGCCATACAGAAGATTCAGTTAAGTTTGCTAGATAGCAGTTGAATGAGAGCTACCGGCTTAGTAGCATAAAGCACCCCCTTTCACCCTGTTGACTGCGCAGATGCAGCATGCAGCTTAACATGGACTCCACAAGGTGCCAGAAGCTGTCCAGATCCATGACCGCTGCTCAGCCTTCTATGATGCACAGAAATTGGACAGAGCAAGATCCATGGCACGCACATCCCCCTCGACAGTATCCCATATGTGTTTGATAGGATTGAGGTCAGGTGACCTTGTGGGCCAGGCAACTAACCTGAAGTTCATGGAGTGTTAATACAACCACTCAGTCACAGTTTAGGAGCAGTGTGCCAGTGCATTGTCTTGCTGTAGAAACAGGTCTCCTGCAGGGTGCTATAGGTGCAGAAGTTAGTGCACATGATTTGCCAGCAGGTCCCTCTCTGTATGGTTCACCAGTGAGGGACGGTGGCATGTGTACCAAGGGTCTTATTTCATCCCACATAAACAGCCCCCATATGAGTATACCACCACCATTGGCCTGAACTGCACCTTGTTGACATGAGGGATCCATTGATTCATGTGTTTTGTGACACATTTGTACCTACAATCTGCGTGTACCTTGACTTGTCTGTCCAGATGGCCTTTTACCATGCGTTAAGGATCCAATTACAATGTTCCCATGTTCACATTAATTGTTGAATCTTGTGACATGCAGTGGTCACAGGTTTCCTAGTGGTGCAGCACCTTCTGTACTCCATAGTGAGAAGATGGTTTTGGATAATATGGCTGCTCACAGGTTTTTATGGCCCAGCGTTGATTTGGTAAGTGATGTGCTACACTGTGGCCTGTCTATCTGCTGTTCCCAACTGAGCAGCCAATGGTGACCCGTCATTGATTTGTTGTATGCAACGGCAGTTGTCCTTGGTGGTGGTGGTGGTTTTATTTACCAGACTCCATGAACTCAGGTACACTCTTGACACAGTGACCCATAGACATTCCAGTGCCTGCACAACTTTGGAGAAGGCGTGCCCCATATGCCTGGCTCCAACAATCTGGCCACAATTAAATGCACTGAAACCTTGTTTTTTCCCCATTCTATGTGCTACTGATACTCATGTGGTGCAGTATAAGGTCTGACAACATCCAAATCATGCATGGCTGGGCACTATTTCATTCAATGGGGCGAACACAGTGCCATTTCACCAACATAGTAGGTGTCTCTAATTCAACTGCATATGAGTGTAAATTGATTGAAGTAAACAAGTTTTAGGGATTCATATAGAAACACCAAGAAAGGACAATCCTATATAATTGATTTTGCCAAATTCATGAACAAATATTTTGCTGAAGTGATTAATTTGTTATGAATTATTTTTGAAGTAATCTTGTACATTTAATTGCAACGAAAGATAATATGCTAAAAAAGTGCATCACACTGTGTCTGGGGTAGGTGTCGGTATGGGCTTACCTTGTCCGGGTCATACCCGGGATTGATCGATGACTAGATGCAGATGTCTTCATCCGGTACCTCATCCTAGTGTGACTGGTTGTGGGCTCTGCTACGGGTTGGTCCTCTGGTGTCCTGGCTGTGGCTGGTCACCGGAAGAAGTCGCTGCGAACTGTAGCTTGTCAAGGTGATGCCCAAGGTCACGGGCAGGCCCAGGCATAGACGGACAATGACGGGATGTGGGCCTGGCGATCTGACGAGGTAGCTTAAACAGGTTGCTAGGGAGGACTGAGAAGTGAAGCCTCGACAGTCGACAAATGGCCTGAGCTCGTTCCCGGGGGGGTGATGCAGCTGAAAGCTAATGAGGTTGGGTTACCCAGCAACTGTTTAGCCTCAGGGGTAGTAGCTGTCCTCTTGTCGCTCCACTTAGTATCTCCTCTATGGGTGAATGGCATGGATGTAAGGTACTACAGTCCACCTTCATGAAGCGATATCCCTAACAGAGTGTGCCCAGAGGTGATTTGGTCACTCCTTGTCAGTCCTGTCACTCCAACCGGCGGATCAATACACTGTGGATGGAGTGGGTTAGCTGACTTGGGTGGCCTTACCACTTCGTCAGATGTGAGTAGGTCACTCCTCGTCAGACCTGGCACTCCAACCAGCGAATCTCATGCGGTGGATGAAATGGGTTAACTGACTTGGGTGGCCCAACTGCTTCCTTGCGAAGTCTTACTAGTATGGGGCTCTACCATCCCGTGCACCAGTTACCTTTGCGTACCCTGTCCACGGTTCGGGTGACCTGCGAATGTGAGATGTTTGGCGATGTACGTGCTGCCCAGGTTAGGGGAAGCCCGTAGACCTAAGCTAGAATTGGAAATAAGTTGAAAATCCGTGGTCACCTGCTTCTCTCCTGAGGGATAGCGCTTACCAAGTAGTAAGGATGTCACAGTTTCACCCTAGAATGAGTATTCTGAGGTTAGACTAGAAAACGTATTTATTCAAAGAGAAATAAACACAGCGACTCATACTATCTTCTGCAATTTCCTAATTACTGGTATAACCTGCGGAAGTTAACATTATGTTAAAACAGGTGAAGACGACCTGTTAGCAAATTACAACAAGAGTAAACAAATTAGGTAGCAGTGATAATAACTGGACCCTAACTGTCGACTATGTTAGTCCTGAAGGGACTCAGGTGTCACTACCAAGGTGATAAGTGAGTTTAAGGGGTGAATACTTCTTTGTGGGTAGTTGGTCGCTGGATCTAAAAGAAATGATTGGTTTCTGGCGGTACTAGGAGTTCCTCGTAAGGAGGAAGAGAAGAGCAGAGAGCCTTAGCACGACTTGTGCTAAGGCAAGCTGCTGAGGTTATCTGCCATTCCTTGGCGGTGCGTAGCCTTATATGTATACCCTGGCCGGGGGTGTGTCTCGGGTTTCTTCAGCCGTCATAAGTCTCCAGCAGGGTGGCTTCTCCCTTTGTGGGCGGTGCAGCATTGGTTGTGATCTCTCGTGGGGTAGTTTCCTAATATGCGAGCAGTATCCGCCGCTCACTTAGGGGCAACTCTCGTGTCTCGCTTTGCTGAGCTTTACTGATTGAAAGCAATTTTTTTAAGTGCATGTTTAGCATAGGATCAGTGGTTTGACCGCTGTTTTTTTGGGTGTCCCTGGTCGAAAGCATGCCTGTTGGCTCTGGAGACAAGTGATTTCGGGGCTCGATACTCCATTTGGGTGCCATGCGGCTGCACGTGATGAGACGGAGTCAATAAAAAATATACTCAGAAACACGTCACGCGTCGGAAGTTAAGTCAAAGACTGCCTGTTGTTGGATTCTGCTCTAAAAGGCGTGTTAAGATCTGCACTGTGCCGAGAGAATAGAGCTCATTGAAGGAACTGGGTCCTTGCTTATCAACACTTGACCATTCCTGGTAGAAATGTCATGCTCTGGGCTGTAATAATGGTCAAATGGTGGACCCCTCTCATTCCCATCCAGATCACTGAGAGGTTCCTTATCTGTTTAAGGTATTATACGTGCTATTGATAGGTTCTACAGATGCACTTATAGGGACTGATTTCTTCTAGCAGATGATAACGCTAAACATCACCATGCTTTGGTAGCGTGACAGTATCTTAAACAATATATATCCAGCTGAATAGAATGGCCTGCAATAATTCTGAGACATGAGTGCAATCAAAAACTCGTGGAGTGTGCTGAAAGTGGCAAATTGACATTGTCCAACCTCACTCTTGCTGCTCTTCAGAAGCTTACTGTTGTGTTATGTTACCATTACAAGCCTCTTGCACATTATTCGTTTGCTTTATCACTCTTACACTAGTCCTGCCAATCTCCCCATTCGTAGTCCACATTTACCTACATACCACATATACATTTCCTAACACTACATTTTGCTTTCTTCCTCTGCTTTCTCGACTTCTGCACCATACAAGGCCAATCTTCGTGGTGGCCTTATTATATGCCCACTTCTAGTGCTGAGTCTTTGGCCAGTCTGTCCTGGTCGAATGTTTGTACTGTCATACGTCTGGCTTCCCTTTGTTAAGCTGTAGCTGACGTATTGTCCATAGTGGTTGAACTTGTTGGTCCTGCTGTAAAGCCCTCCTTTACTGGCACATTCACTGTACTCTCCTTAGTGGTTGAGCTGGTTGCTCCTGCTGTGCCACCCTCCTTTCCTAGTATCTTCACTATCTGTCTCCGATTCTGCCATAATGTAGCTGAATCTGATGATAAGTAATATGACCTGGGATGTTTGGCTGGTCTCTGAACAATACCATATCTTTTTAGGCCCGGTAACTATACTTGCACACCCGGTGCCAATGGTTCCAAGTCTTTAACTCCATGCCTTTTGTCATATGTCCATTTGTTACATTCTTTGGGTAGAGTGTTACACTCCCTGATGGACTTCAGCATCTCACGCTCCCACCATGGCTGTAGGATCACCTGTGCAGCTGGAAGTGTAGTTCTTAGCTTGCAACCGAATAACAGTTCTGCTAGTGAATATACAGATTCCAGCAGTGTAGTTCAATATGCCAGCAAGCCCAGATTTGGATCTTGTGACTTCGTCAGGATTTTATTGGTCATTGCTACTGCGTGCTCTGCTACCCCATTGGATTGTGGGAACTTGGGGCTAGATGTGATATGGCTGAACCTATAGCTGCGGGCAAATTGCAGGAATTCCCATGAGGTAAACTGTGTCGTGCAATCATCACTGCGTACCATCTCTGGAATGCCATGCCTGGCAAAGGCATTCTGCGGCGGCCATTTTTTTACTGCCTCCATTGCCAAACGCTTGAGATATAACACTTCCAAGTATCTTGAATAGTAAGCCTATATAACTAGGTAATGTGTTCCTCTTGCATAATGTCAATTACAACCAGGGTCCAAGTCCGCTCCGGCAATGGTACCGGTATGAGAGGTTGCACATGTAATCTGCTCTGCAAACATTGCTCACAATACTCTACCAGCCACCAAACTAACTCACTCATCTACTAGCAACACTTAGCGATCCGCATGTGACCTTGATGTATTCTCCTCAGCATTTCCGTGTCCCATACATGATCAGCCCCCGTAGGTATGTCAACTGACCCCTATATGGCCAAAACACTGACCCTTCCAGAAACCTATGTAAGATTTCTTCCTTCAGAGCTTGTGACTTCCCATTCTTGTTTTGTGCTAACCATATTTCCTGCAGGTGAGAGTCAGTAAACAGGGTTTCTTGCAGTACCATGTCAACAAAAGGTTCCTCCTTTATCCCTTCTTGGTTGTACACCTCCAGTTTGTGTACTGGAGCTCTTGAGAGCGTATCAGGTACACAAACGATGCTTTACCCAAAATACGCACTATATTGTAGTTAAAACACATTAAGCGCATCCGCTTTCTCTGCAGTCGCGCTGTAAGTTATGCTACTGGCTTGCTGGACAACACTGTAACCAGAGTTTTATGGTCTGTCACTAAGGTTATCCTGCTTCCTAGTAGATAGATAGCCCTTATTGTTTGCATGTCCATGTGATCGGCAGGGCCTTTTTTTAATTTGCGCGTAGTGTTTCTACACGTCACTTATGCTTCGAGATGCATACGCTACCCATTTTCACACCCCTTCGTGACACTGCTCCAGCACACTCCCCAGTCCATACGAGGAAGCATCTGCTGCTATCTGCATTGGTGCCATTCCAGAGTGCAACTCTAGGGTTGCTGCATAGCTATTGCTTTTCTCAGTTGCCTTGTAACTTTGCTCTGAGCATTTCCCCAGACCCATTCCTTATTCTGTTATAGTAAGCATCGTAATGGTTGTGTCTTCTCTGCAAACTTCAGTATGAACTTCCTAAGGTAGTTCACCATAGCTAAGAACCTCCTGAGCTCAGTAATGTTCGTTGGATCTGGCATGTTCGTAACCACATCAGTTTTATCCGGGTCTAGCCACACTTCCATTTCACACACTATGTGTCCAGGAACTTCTTTGTCTGGTATCTACACTTGCACTTTTCTTTGTTGAGTGTAACTCCCTTTTCTCGTATCCTCTCTAGCACTGCTCGTAGTGTGTCATCATGCTCCTTTTCTGTATGACCTGTTTGGACATATAAATTGTTTAAATAGTGGCAGTAGTGAGTGTACATAGTGACATTTTGTATTTGGAACATTTTGAACATTTAAATTTCCCACCCCGTGTGTGCAAATGAGTTGGCAGCCCTGATACTGCTTCATTATAGGGTGGCAACCCTGCCTCCTGCCAGAAGACCAGTCTAGCAACCAACATGGCAGTAAGTGGTTGTATTTGCGGGCTTGCTCTTGCTGTATCTCGTTTTTAATTAGTCGTGGATGTTGCATTTGTTTTCGATACAGTCCACAATGCGAGCATGCAACATTTATGGTCCTCTAGGCTGGATCCATACCAAGATTTGAGCATGTGTTTTGTGTGGAACAGTGACATTCGTTTTGCCAGTTTTGCATACTTTCATCACGACACACTCTGTGCCCTTCGTTTATTTCGTTTTCGGCATGCTCTATGCTTAGTATTTCAAAAAGTGTGGTGTTTTAATTTTCGTTGTTGTGCACCTGGCATTCAATTTCCTTTGCACTTTTCTGGGTTTTGTTTGCGCTGTTACATTTGGGAAATATTTTCGTTGTGGTACACAACATTGATAAAGACTTATGTTTCACTGTTGGAAAGGAATTTGGAAGAATAAAAGGTGTTCCTCATAGCAGCAGTCCCATGCCTGTGCTGCTTCATTGTTCAGGAAAGTGATGAAATTTATTTGTATTCTTTTGTCTCTGAAGGCTTTCTGTATTCTTTATCTCCAGCTTCTCGTTTAACTGGGAACTTGAGTCCAGCAGAACTCGATAAGTTTTTGCAGCTGTGTCTTTGCCTTGTCCAGGCAGTCTCCTTCATATACAATTTGTCCACAAACATCCAGTTCTGCTCCCTAAGAAGCACCCATTAACATCTAATTATTTGACATCACAACAAGCAAAATTATCATCCTGGGCTGCGGGCATTACAGGGTATACTGAGAGAACAGTACTGGATTCTATGTGATAAGCATACTGTCTCACATTGTTTGCACCATTGCAGTAAGTGTTTCCAGGCAAGGCCTTCACCATATCAACCAGCGATGGGCATTCTACCAGCTATGAGAGTTCAACAGGTCAAATCCTTCGTCAAGGTTGGAGTTGATTATGCTAGCCCCTTCACCATTGAGTTCATTTGCGTACGCAAAGCTCCACGGCAGAAGGCCTACCTATATTTGTTAATTTGTTGCGCCACTATGGCAGTCCACTTGGAATTGGAATCAGACCTGTCCACCAGTACATTTATAGCTGCATATAAGCATTTTGTGGGTCATAGAGGTCTGTCTTTTGACATCTATAGCGATTGTGGTACCAATTTTGTGGGTGCCTGCAGCAATTTTTGTCATCATCCGCTCACCAAACTGCTGTTGCGAATACCTTTGCTTCCCATGGCATCACTTGGCATTTCATCTCACCTGCCAATCCCCATTTTGGTGGTCGCTGGGAGGCAGGTATAAAGTCTGTGAAGTTTCACTTGCGAAAAGTCATCGGGGAGCAAGTGTTGACTTTCGAGGAATTCTGTACTGTCCTAGCTCAGGTGGAGGCAGTGTTGAACTCTAGGCCCTTGTGTACTTTGAGCCAAGATCCCAAAGATTTGAATGCCTTGACCCCAGGACATTTTTTTGACACTTGAGCCCTTGGTTGCCGTCCCTGAGTTGAAATCTCAAAGATTTGCCTGTAAACTGATTACAGCATTGGTAACTTGTGCAGCAAATTCACCAGGACTTTTGGATATATTGGACTAAAGAGTATCTATACACCCTGCAACAGCACACTAAATGGCTTGCGACCAGTGCCAACCTTGTCCCCAACCAACTGGTCCTCGTGAAGGATGATAGAAAGCCTCCTCTGTAGTGGCAATTGGGGCGTAGTCTATTGCCGAGCTCCATCCAGGCAATGATGGTGTGTCTCGAGTGGCCACAGTGAACACTGCCATGAGGACATCCCACCTTGTGGGTGACAAGAGGCACTTTGTACATCTGCACTCTTTTTGTGTAAAATCTCACTCGTTCCCTTTACCTGCAATCAAATCTGTGTTTTTAAAAATATAATTTTACTTTGTGTATGACTGTGTTTTGTCTGCATTATTAGTCACTGGTGAAATTAATACTAGAACATAAATAATTTCACAAATTTTAAAATGCTTAAGTGCTGCGACTTGCAATACAAATATTACATAGTTGATGTTTAAGTCGGAGATTTTCACTGTCAGGAATATTAAACCAAAACCAAAATCAGAAAAATTTTAATCAGGTTCAAAACCTACAACACACTTACCAAAATTGATGTAATACTTATTTATATGAATATAAAAGCAAAAACTACAATCTTAATAGGCTTGCGATGATGCATAGATATTAACAATTTATGTTATAACGTGCTATTATAACAATGTTTACCCTTACTTCTTACTTCTTTTTATGAAATTTTGTAAAATTTAGACTTCTATATCTGATTTGAGCAGAGTGCCTAACTGCCTCCTAAAATGGTCATCAATTTACATCCAATCCAAATTTTAACTTACATAAGTTATAGTAGGTAGTGGGCAGCCTTTTCACATCTTTCCAAGTCATTAATGGTATTAAGAAGGCAAAAATGCATTGTTTTATTTTAATTTTCATCCTGTAGATATTACACGTGACATTACTTTGCCTAAAAAATTTTTATTGCATAGTTTTTGCATATCATGTTAAAATCACTATTTTAATATTTTTGGAATACACAAATTAAATTAACAATTCATAGAACATTAAATGATGGTAACTTAAAGGTATTGTGTGAGTTTATTTTAAGATATGCTTAGCAAAAGTTATTTTACAAAAATTCAGATACAGCTAAAAATTGAAAATATGCGAAAAAAATTTTGTATGTTCAAAATAAAAAAAATTGCAATAATGTTTTACTGTATGATGACATATATAGCTTGAAGCAACTCATGACAACTTTTTTTAAAAATATAAATGATTTCATTTCTGTATGTGAGTTACTTTTTTTTATTTGTGTGTTCAAAAAACAACACAATTGTGATTTTGCTTAAATATTTGAAATTGAATTGACTAAAAGTTTATCAAGATTTTGTTTTTTACCCTCAGTGGACATTATATGTCACATGGTCACATGTGATTATGCAATTACTTGTAATGCTTAGCGCAAATATAAAGTAATGAATTTTCTGCAATTCTATACTCTTAAAAACAGGATTTTTAATAGCAATAAAATTTCCTAGCAAAATTTTTAAGTAAAATATTAACAGATAACAAATTTAAAACCTCAGGATATGTTGCTGCCATGCAAGATTCAAAGTAACAGTAGTATTATTTCAGTAAAAATTATGATCCCACTTTACACAATTTGTGTTTCTGTAAAATATGTCAAAGTAGGTTTAAAGAGTGGTCACCAAAGATTTTATGAGGTTTAATGTAAAAGTGGTTCTGTGCACGCGAAACTATGCAGTATACATGTTCACATAATTTTGTTCTGATTTACAATGCAATACAGTAAAACCCAGATTTTCAGAACTTTCACTATCGGAAATCCAAGGTTATCGCAAATGGCTAGCAAAAGATGAACAATTAGGTTAGCTATTTTAGTTTCTGCAAAATGTGCCAGCTTAAGTTAAGTTCTGGAAATTCCCCTCCCAGCTTTCCCAGCTTTGTTCTATGAATCCCTCCTCTGCCCCCCATTCTTCATTCTGGGAATCCCCTCCCCTCACCCGGAATGTGTTTGTTGCCAGTCAGTCAATGTCATTTAACAAGTAAACAACTGCAGTACATGTATTCATTATTCATTGAAGACTGTATCTGAAGTGATACCTATTTAATTCAGTGTTTACCATTATAAGTTTTAATTTTGTTAGTGTTTTTTTAATATAAGTGTTCTGTATTATACAGTAACGGTACTTACTTACAGTACACTGTTTTTATTGCTTAGAAATCAGAGAATGTTGGTGAAACAGAAAAGAACGATGATAACAATCTAATGAAAATTTGAGGCAGCATTAAAGGAGTAAATAACTGTGAATTTCTCCATACTGTGGCTACTGATTTAGGAATAGGGATTTACTCAGCGTCTGTTTGGGTAAAATCGAAATCACAACTGGAAGAATACTGAGAATGAAGCTCTATTTTTGTGGTTTCCCGAGGCAAGGGAAAAGGGCATGCCTCTTATCAGAACCAATTTTAATGGAAAAAGCTAAACTACTTGCTGAAATGGTAGATTCACACAATGATTTTGGTGCTAGTTCTTGCTGGCTTGATAGGTGGAAAGCCAGCTTTGGAATAAAAAAATGTTATGTGTGTGGTGAGAAGATGTCCGCAGACTCAAGATATCATGCACCTATTTAAGACAGAATTTGAAGGCGTAACCCAAGGTTACACTAAATATCAGATATTTAATGCTGAAGAAACAGGGCTTAAATTTAAAAAATGTTACCTAACAAATCCCATGCTGCAAAAGCTAAAATGTCTACTTCTGGACATAAAGTAATCAAGAAGAGAATTATGTACTTGCATGTAGTAATGCCTCAGGTAGATTTTGTCTTCCCTTATTGTGCACTGGCAAATCAAAGAAACCAAAGTATTAAAAAACATAAACCCAAGCATACTTCTAGTATTGTACAGAGACCAGAAAAATGTGTGGATGTCAGCGGACTTATTTACTAAGTGGTTTCATAACTTTTGTCCTGAATGTTGAACAGTTTTTGGAGAGCAAGGTCTACCTTAGAAGACCATACTGTTCCGTGAACAATTTTGATGCCGGGAATGCATTCACATTTAAAGGATAGGTATTAACGGCACGAACTACAGAACATACAACCTGTAAGATTCACCATCTTTAATCACACTCCTCCAAAACATAACAGCCAACATGGCCTCCCACACATAATAACAACTAAGGACTCCCAATATTTAAAAACATGAGTCCAAACACATACATCTGATTGATAGTTCAACTACACATCCAAACAATTTAAAAAGTGGTGACATTGAAGTGAGATTTCTTCTTCCAAATGTAGCAAGTTTTTTGCAGCTGATCAACCAAGACAACATTGAGTGTTTCAAACAAAATTATCAACAATTTTACTGAGAAAAACCATTGAAAGATGCACTTAAAAGAATTAACATGAACCATGTCTTACATTGGTTTGCACAGTACTGAAAGGATGGTAAATCATCAACATTGGAAAAATGAGTGTGTGAGTGAGTGAGTGAATAGATTTTGGGGTTAAATTTGGCATATGGATGATTTAATGAGTTTATAGGGAAAACACTGTTAGAGTTTGCCCTCTATACTTCCCCCAAATACTTGACACTCCACTTATCACTGGGAGTACACTGGAATATTCAATTTGGCACTGCACACTTTTACACCTAATTCACATGCACCTCAGCAATGCACCATTTTGCATTCATTTTCACTGTCGAAGGTAATGTTGCTGGACAACGGTGGACATCAGGACACGTGGTGTCTCTTGGTGACAAGTGGCAGACAAGTTAAGATATTCAGTAATTGTGACAATGTGCAATGCAGAGAACACGCTGGTGTCAGTACATGATGCGACAGATGGTCTGAGGGCATGTGGGATGTAAGCCTGTGACATTATAGTGCCTTTCATTCTGTAATGCATGCCCTAGTTTTCAAGATGCCTGCTCTGTCGCAGGCTTGGTTGATGTTTATATTCCCTGGATTTTTCAGGGCGTTGAAAAGTGCTTACCCAATGAGGCGAGGCAAACAGAAGCATCATTTCATTGTTGTCTGTCCACTGGAGCATGGCAAAATGACAAGAAGCCTTTGTGGCACAGGTTGCCCACACATACCATTAAATGAATATCCTGTACTGCATGCCACAGTAAATTTATTGCAGTGGAAGTAAATTTGCCTAATAATACTCAAAGATGTTCAAAGGATAACAAAGATGAAGAATTGTGGCACTTTTCCTACTCCCTGCTCATTTATGAAAGACAGACAGATGAGGAGAAGTAACAAGAAAGTCGTGTGGTTCTCCCAAAAATTCTTGCAAATCTCATTGCTTTGTCTCTTCCCACTTCGCTCCACAAGATTTGTGATTAAATTTAACAGAGTTATGTTATTGGTTGTTTACTGGTTGCCAGCAAGGGAGGTCTAGGATGAAATACAAATAAAATGGGTAAACTACACTGGAATGTAAAAATTAAGGACGAAGTTAAGAAATTAACATAAAAGTTGATAAAACAGGCAGAACCCTCTGAAAGACCAACCAGGAGATTGCCTAGTATCCGGTACAGTGGGGCATGTGTATATACTCAGTATGACATACTGTGGGTGTGTGAAAAAGGGTATAAAGCACAAGTGCTGTGTATACTCAGCGTTGCAGTAGAAGCTATTGTACAGTGCATATTGAGTTGAATGATTTCTGATTTCTGTTGTCTGATTTCTTAAATGGCCTACAGATAGTCCTGTAGACATAATCTTGATGACTTTAACAGTGGTCGAATTATTGGGAACTTGGAAGAAGGTTGAAGTGTGGTAGAGGAGTTTGGGATTGAACAAAGCAGTGTGTCACATACTTGGACCACATTTCAGACAGGAACAGATGTATGAAGGTTTAGGAGTGGTCATCCACAAGCAACCATAGCAATGGAGGACAGTTATATTGTTTACAGATGAGAAGAGATCAACGGCAGACAGTGGATGAAGCCACAAGACTGCACACAGGTAGTAGAGTAATATACATTGTCTACTGTCAACCTATCTCTGAGCCATGCCCTAGCCACAACATTGTACAGGCAGTCCTCTACTTTCATACATAATGGGTTCCTGAAAATGTGTGTGAAAGTTGAATGTATGAAAGTTGAATCATATATACGCACGTTCCAAAGTTACAAGAAAAAAAAAAAATTAATTTTGATAGAAAGATAATATATTTAATTGATAAACATGTTATTTTTAACAAATATTTAATTGAAAATCACGAATAAAAATACATGTGCAATACTTTCTTTCATGAAATGTTGAATTTCAACACCTGTATACGTATTTAATTGTAAGTACAATAATAAGGTAATGAAATATGCTTTCTACTTTCTTTAAAAATTGTTTTGCAAATGCAACGTTTTATTTTGTAGATTGTAAAAACTATGTAAAAGTTTTTCAGAGATTTGTATGTTATTTTAACAGAAGCACTCATTTGTATTGTGCCAATACAACAGCCATATCTAAAAATTCATAACATATGATCCGTGAAGGCTGGAAAACATGGCAGGCAGTATTAGATGGCAACTAACAGTGCTATATCAATATGTTGGTAGGTTGCTAGATGTATGAAAGACCAAATCGGTCGTATGAAAGTTGATTTAGAGGTGATAATATGTCATATATGAAAGAGCGAGTTGTACAAATCTCAAATGTATGAAAGTCAAAGGCTGCCTGTTTCAGTACAACTTGCCTGAGCAGAGAAATTGCAATGCAATGTTAACTTTGACATTTATATGCAGAAAAACTATTAAATGTTCAGGTATAGGTGCTGTCATAGTACAACTACCAGGATCTCAGAGTAGTTCTTGATCATTTTTTTATTTTTGAGCCGATTCAGGCTTAATTCATACCAACTTATACACTGAAGAGCCAAAAAAACTGGTACATCTGCCTAATATCGTGTAGGATCCTCGCGAGAACGCAGAAGTGCCGCAATACGATGTGGCATGGACTCGACTAATGTCTGAAGGTATGCAGGAGGCAATTCACACCATGAATCGTGCAGGGCAGTCCACAAATTCATAGGAGTGCGAGGCGGTGGAGATCTCTTCTGAACAGCATGTTGCAAGGCATCCCAGATATGCTCAATAATGTTCATGTCTGATGATTTAGGTGGCTAATGGAAGTGTGTAAAGTCAGAAGAGTGTTCCTGGAGCCACTTGGTAGCAACTCTCGATGTGTGGGGTTTCGCATTGTCCTGCTGGAATTGTCCACGTCCGTCGGAATGCACAATGGACATGAATAGGTGCAGGTGATCGGACAGGATGCTTATGTATCTGTCAGAGTCGTATCTAGGCGTATCAGGGGTCCCATCTCACGCCAACAGCACACACCCCATATCATGATAGAGCCTCCACCAGCTTGAACAGTCCCCTGTTGACATGTAGGGTTCATGTATTCATGAGGATATCTCCATACCCGTAAACGTCCATCCGCCCGATACAATTGGAAACGAGACTGGTCAGACCAGGTAACGTATTTCCAGTCGTCAACAGTCCAATGGCGGTGTTGGCGGGCCCAGGCGAGGCATAAAGCATTGTGTCGTGCAGTCAACAATGGTACACAAATAGGCCTTCGGCTCTGAAAGCCCATATCAATGATGGTCCGTTGAATATTTCGCACGCTGGCACTTGTTGATGCCCCAGCATTAAAATCTGCGCTAATTTGAGAAAGGGTTGCACGTCTGTCACGTTTAATGATTCTTGTCAGTCGTCGTTTGTCCCGTTCGTTCACTATCTTTTTCCGGCCGCAGCTATGTCGAAGATTTTATGTTTTACCGGATTCCCGATATTCACGGTACACGCGTGAAATGGTCGTACGCGAAAATTCAAATTTTCTTGCTACCTCGGAGATGCTATGTCCCATCTCTCGTGCGCCAACTATAACATCACGTTCAAACTTACTGAAATCTTGATAACCTGCCAATGTAGCAGCAGTAACCGATCTAGCAACTTTGCCAGACGCTTGTTGTCTTATATAGGCGCCGCCGACCGCATCGCGTTATTCTGATTGGATTCATACCTCTGTTATTTGCATACGCATGCCTATACCAGTTTTTTTGGCTCTCCAGTGTAGTTATCTGCAGTTGTTCCACAAGTGAGCGTGAAGTTATATAAAATTAATCAATTACAATCCCAATATCACTTTAAGAGTGAAAACATAATTAGAGACAAACACACACACACACACACACACATATATATATATATATATATTAATGTGCCATTAAAAAAGAAAAAATATTTAAAAAAAACTAGCTGGGGACAGTGAGCATATCTTTCATGTTAACACAGCCTTATTATCCATAGTTAATCCTGTAGCTAGTTAGCTGTCGCAGATTGCTGCTGGTTACATTCATACTTTTTTTTTTCATTTTAAACATTTTGTACCTTTGTAATGAAAACACTTTTTTTCCCAATTTTTTTAGTTGTATGCACGGATATTTTGTATAACTGATTGGGAAAGACTCTTTTATTTATAACCTAACAATATCACAAAAATATTTTTAATATTTTTTTTAACATTTTTTTTTAAATATTAAGTTTTTATTTTTACTTTGGCAAATACATCATCTTTTTAATAAATAGACAATCACCCCCAATTGTGCTAAAATTATGTTTATTATTATTACTTATTATTTAACCATTATTGCTTAAAGGCTCAATATATGGCAGATATATTCCATACAGAGCCATAAGAAGAGCGAATGTTATTTCCATTGGACTGAGCAGGGAATTATCATTAGTACTCATAAAGATTAAAATATCTTATCTCTCTGGCTACTGTAGATTGGAATTCAATTCACCCCTCTTTTCCCTCCTTCCCAAACCTTATTTATGATCTTAAAAAAACTGATTGTGGTATTTTTGTATGCTTGGCTTTCTGGAAAAGTGTAGCATTTCAGTGCATGCTGTGATGCATTGTGCTCTTTATGAATTTTGCTAGCCATAATCCATGCGTTTTGGTGTAGTCTGAAAACATTTTTCCATAACAAGTTTTAAGAAAAGTGTTTGAATTGATGAAAATATAGAAGGGGTGAAAATTTCCTGCAACACACTCATGTTTTATTGTTTATTGTTATTAAGTTATGTACATTATTCTTGTTATTCATAACATTCAATATAATTGCTGTGGCTTTTGAAACTATATTTTTAATTCTTGGTCCTACTAAACAACTCAACAAGTATTAGATATTTCACAAATCACTTACAAAATTGTATTATGACTACATCAATAGCAACCTACATTTATGTAAACAACAAAGATGTAATTTTTTTTGCATATTTCTGGAAAATATACCTAATAGCAAAATGTTTAAATTTAATATTTTTCAAAGTAAAGGATTAAAACTTTTATTTAAATGTTGACATACCATGAAAAATATTGGAGAACCCTAGGTACATTTATGTTGAGTGTCGGGTACACTATTCACTGATAAAGCAATGGATGCCGGCTCACACAACCAGCGACCGTGTTACTAGCAGTTCGGTACAGTTCCAACACACTGCACAATAGACAGCCACACAGAAAATAAAAGTAAATATTTGGAAATCCAATTTTAGGATTTTAAAACATATATTTGAAGGGAAAGAAATTTTCATTCCAGTTTGGGATTATACACAGGAATGTAGAAACTGGAGGAAAAATCTAGAAAAGGGAAAATTCCCTGGCTTACCTCCTTCATGTTGAACTATGATAACAATTCAAAGTACTGTACCTAGAGTTTACAATAATTTTTTGTATGAGGGTTAAGCACATTTTAAAAACCTTAAAATTTTGTGATGTTATTTTCATACCACAGAACTTTCCATTTCGAATACTTGATGTCATACAAGCCATACTGACAGTCACCAAAATCTTTTCAGGATTGCTGCAGTTATTTGCCCATTTGGGAATTATTTTCTTAAATGCATTTGCTTTTGATTATCTCTTCTAATCCTATCTTAAAAAACTTGCTAAGCAATATCAGTGATAAATACATCGGCTTTAATCATTCTAGTTGATAAGCAGTAGATAGTAACATTTTCAAAAGATAATGAAAACTGAAAGAGTGAGACATAATCTGAGAAGTTAGTTTTTGTTGAGATAGTTGTCTATAAGGTATGGTTGAAATGAATCCTAAGTGGTGTGCATCTGTTAGATCTTAGATACAACATGACTGAACTGACCGTAAGTAATAAACTTCCTAAATTAATTCACATCATGTCATTTGTACAGAATAAACCAATTTCTGTGAAATCTTTTTAGATTTCTTTGTACAAAAATTGTTTGTAACTGAAACTGTTAGTACGCATCACATGAGCTGTAATACATTGCATTATTATTAATTTGTAATGTGCAGTCTGCACTATAAATACTATACGTAAAAGTCAACATTTGTGGCACTTGTTTGAGCGAGAGTGCAGGAGTTTGCTGGGGAAAGGAGAAACAAGTGCGTGCATTGCTTCGACTTTGTAGCATCCAAGCTGAAAATATTATTCCATCACATGCAATTCAGCTGTAGGCAGAAGTTGTTAATGATGGATGCCAGTGAATGTTCAGGAAGATATAAAATAGTTATTCACAGCAGTGAAAGAGAAGTAGTAAAATGTATGTGTAGGTGTTGTGACCATGAGGCTAAGAACAAGTGTTAAGAATACTGATCAACAAAGAAACTACTCTGGCATCTGTAAAAGGTCTGCCTTAAACAGTGCAAACAGTCCTGGGGAAAGAAGGCACGTAGCTACAACATGGTGCTTATATTAATATGCGTAAAATACTTGCTTAATTTCATTGTGTACGTATTTGTCATTACAACAGTGTTTCATATACCACTTATAATCTGAAAGTGAACATTAAGTGTTCTGCCTACCAGAACATATTTTGTGTGTCCAATGCACAGAAGTGCGAGAACACTGAGAAAGAACCAGGCATATGCATCACATGCCTCATCATTTCTATGTGCAAGGCACTGAACTAGCGTGCAGTTTTTCCTTCAGCAACTTGCCCCTATGAGATACTTTAGAATAATTTAATAAAATATTTGTAACATTTTCTGAATACCTTAAATAAATAGAATCCAGTGTGGTCATAAACTAAGCTTTCAACCATGCACCAAAGCAGTAATGCAGAATATCTGCTAACACGTGGACAGCTTTGTTTGGTATGATTAATATAAATGTGAACCAGGTATTGGAGTGAAGTCATCCAATAGAAACAGTTAAGAGTATAGATAACCGTGCCATTACTAATTCTGCCTGCTGTAGCGTCTGCCCACATCTAACCCCATTACTGTAGGACTAGGAAGCTCAAGTGCCATGATCTCTGGCATATATGTATGTATGTTTTTTACACATTTATACATTGTTTGATGGATCTGGAAAAATTTGGCATGGATACCCTTCAGTGAAAGGTGAAATGAAGGAAAAACAAGGTGCTTTCCTTTCACTGTATGCATGTATTGGATACAATCACATAGAGCGGTGATGCAGTTGTTGATATGTTCATGTCATTTGAATTTAAGTCTCAGTGTGTAAAAACAAATGTAAAAAAAAAGTTTTAAAAAATTGTAATGCTTGGTAATATAGTTTGGGTTCTGGTATTAACAAAAAATTTCCAGTACCACAGAACTTGCTTATTCAAGCTGGTCTGTAAGTTTGCATACAGACAATCCCTTGGCAACCAAAAGGCATTACATAAGACATACTGAAAGGCAATATAATAAAAAATTGTTTCAATATTGCCATTATTGTGACAAAATATAAAAAAATTGAAAAGGGGGAAATTTTTAATTCTTACCCAATTTAACTGCATGCATAGGCAGTTCACGGTAAAGTGAGGACTTTTGAAATACCTGCTTAAGATCTATTTGTATGCACGTTGTGTATTCTTCCACCTTATGTAAAGTTAACATTGCGATGGGCCTCATTACTTTATTAATGCTTCGGTTGGTGAAACTGTGAAATTATTAACATAATTAATATTTTCCATATCTGCTAATTTTTACACTTTGATGCATTAAAAAAAAACAGGAAGCGATATAAATAATTTAAGTTATCAGAAAGAGTTACCTAACACTTTTTATTCAACGTTAAGAAATGGAACACTTTTCCCTCCATCGTTACAAACTTTACTGGGTGGATGTCACTCAGTGCACCCATTAAAAGTATGCAGGCATGGCCAGTGACTTTTTTCTAAGGTTAGTTTCAAAAGTGCTTACTTTATCGTGAACAGCCTTTACATACTAAAATAAATAACCAAATATTACTGTGAGTGTTATAATTTATGTCACTTATTTTTACAAAGAAACCATTAGCAGACAATATAGCATGCAGTACTTGGAAAAGGAACTCAAAAATTCTTAAAACATATGTTTCTACATTCATCACTAAAGAACACATATTTTTCTCTCTTTTTTTAAAGAGAAAAATGGCAAATGGACCAGAGTTTCATATCATAGTCTGTAAACATCTTGCAGCTAGTATTTTGTGGTAAGTACAAAAAGGATCCTTCTGGTGAAAATTGTATACCTATATAATTGGTTCAACGAATGTTAAAAAGCTGGCTGCATCAATCCCTGGAAGACTTGTGACTGACTGCATGTAAGTTAAAGTAAACTGTCGCTTATTTTCAACAGTCATTTGTTCAGAGCCTTAAAGCCTAAGGAATTTTACCCAATACTGTATCTATCATATGAAATATACTTACAACCAACTGTGTGGTAAATCGTGAGGAAAT
Organism: Clitarchus hookeri; assembly: GCA_002778355.1. Classification (NCBI taxonomy): domain Eukaryota; kingdom Metazoa; phylum Arthropoda; class Insecta; order Phasmatodea; family Phasmatidae; genus Clitarchus; species Clitarchus hookeri. The sequence continues at coordinate 425,501 of NQII01001133.1, read as the reverse complement.
GCTGTACACTTTGTACATAAGCTGCAAGATATTACACTTGATAATACAGAAGACATTACACTTTTTTCTTCCAGAAATTATGATCTACACTGAAGTGGATGCAACATTTCTGCCAACAGTATGTTCAATGATCAAGCCACATTCTGTCTATCAGAAAAAGTGAAATTTCAAAATTTCCATTTTAGAGATTCTGAAAAATGCACATGTAAGTGACAGTTAAGATAACATTTTTTGAGCTGGGACCAAAGATAAACTTTATGGATTTTCATTATTTGCTGAAAAGACTACTACCATACTGGAGAGACATGCTACAACACTTTAAAGCATTTGTTATTTCCACAGCTACTTTACGATAAACCTAATGCTATCTTTCAGCAAGATGGCATCACTGCTACATATACATAACAGTACTGTATCAGGTCTGTGTTTCAAACAACATACTTCCCAACATGTGGACAAACCAAGTGATGCCTACAACTATCCTGCACAGTCTACAATCCACAATGCGGACATGTCAGAAACAACGTTTCATGGTTTATGTGTCACCTTTGTTTCAAAATGTGGACAAAGAGGATCACACTCACATAACTGTCAAAGCAGTTGACAATCAGATGTTGGCATCTGTCAGGCAAGAAATTGTCAGTCATTTTGGCATGTTTTATTCATCTGTGAACGTGCATGTTTAACTTTCTAAATTAAAAAAAACAGCTGAAATAATATTTTTTTTATCGGCATTTACATTGTTTTGCCTAATTATTTGTGTTAAATATTTTTGATGGTCATGTCTAATGTTGATATCCATAACGACTCATCTAGAGTAACAATTGTACCAGCCAGGGCAACTTTGTACACCCTGCCAAATTTAATTTAATATGAAGGTTCAAATTTTTTCTGCACACTGCTGTGTTGTTTAGTAAATAAAATTGGTAGCAATGAATTATACTTCTAGTATAGAGGCTGTAAAAGCTTCATTCAAAATTAAAATGAGAGGTTCAAAATAATACTCAATTGATACAAATTTACTCCAAATTACTATACTATTAAACAGGGAAATATTCTTTTGGCATTCCGTGTATCTTAACTGAAGTCAATATTTTGTGTAGCTTTAACTGAAGCTTCTCTGTAACTATCACTGGAGCTGTGCATGCAAGAATTTGCTGCACAGATAAGTTATCTGAAGTGTGGCAATTGCCATGAGGAAACAAAACATGGTTTTCTTATCTAAGATGTCAATGGTGATTATTTGTCAAAGGATTGGTGAAATTTTTTTGCAGTGACAAGGGTACCTACTCTCAATATTATTAGTACATGAATATTTAGCTGTCAAATAATAAAACCATGTAAACTTTTGTGAATTATAATGTCTTCAGGACGTATGTGACTTTGTTCCCCTGCCTAGTTAAGAGTGATTTATATTTAAATTTTGATACAACTTTTGAACAGGATTCTAAAGTGGAAATTTCACTTTTAAATCTTCTGGCGTCATGCAGCTGTTAAAACTAGAACAAAAAACTATTTTTTTTGCAAAATTGAATATGTAATTATTAACATTCTGTAAAGAATAGTAATTCAAGCAACTAAATATAACATCTCAGATAAATGCAGAAATAGGTAAGTTGTTCTCAGATACTTGGAGGGCACTTAACCATGTATTTAGTGCTCATTGGGGGTGAACTAAGAGTTTACAGGCATGGCAAATGGGAGTACCCTGTTGTAATTTTGGTTTTTAAATTACATAAAATTACTTAGGGGATGTGTACTTACGAGAGAGAATGAATTAGGTAGGTTTGATAATCGTTGTATTAATTAAATAACAGTTTCAACTCAAGACAATAAATATTAGTTAAATTNGATATATTAAATGTCTGTAGACATATTACGGTGGTCGGCACACCCCATCTCTACATCTTCATGGTGCAGTGTGTGTGCGAAAAAGATGCTGTCTGCCGCACTTCGTGCCGTAACATCAGGCACGTGTTGACTAACAAACAGCAATGCTCATGGCTCGTGTCCCAATTACCGGCATTATGTTTGTGAATGTGACCAGGTTAGCAAGACCTGATTGCTTGAACATAACATTACCCCTTTTGTTAACAAGCGGGATGTCTTCATCTCACATGGTGGATGGTGGTAATGAGAGTGTTTCATTTGGATTATGAATTGGACATCATCTTCTGGCAGTGGGAAAATGGTTAGGGTGAAATCCTTTTCACTACGGTAAGATGATTAATCAGAAGGAAAAAATTACGTGGTGGGAAGGAGTTGAGGAATTGCCACCGGCTACTTTCTTGCAATGCATAACAAGGTAGGACCGCTTGTGTGTTGTGCTGAATGTATGCAGCAGCACATGGGCCTTGAACTTCAATTTCTGCTGTGGTGTGCAAGGTGTGTTCCTTCCTCGTGACCATGGCAGCGCACGCGAGTGTGTGGTAACATGACCCATTAGCATCTCTTGAGGTTCTATATTCTCTACACGAAACATGGCTTTACAATATTACTATTATGTTTTGTCCAATAAAATTGGAGTGTACATTTTATGTTGTAACAAATAAACTAAATGTTAAATTTTAAAGCTCAAGAATTATACTGCCTATAGCTCCCTTCGGTACAGAAATATTATGTTTGTAAATTTAAAAAAAAATCTATATATATATATATATATATATATAGAAAGAGAAGTTACAGTTTAAAACAGTGTCAATCTACAACAGTTCTGATATTAGTCTTATATGTTTTGTCAACTAGATCTAAACACTTAATCTATGTGACATGAAAACAGTAGGATGTGGAAGGATTTTGTATAGAAACGTAGCTTGCATCTATGATGATTATGTACAATATATAATTAAGCAGTGATAAACTTTTTTCGACACTAGTATATTTGTGTAACAAAAGTATATACATTCTTCACAGAATAATAATCTCAAATTATTTAAATAATTACATTTTTTTAAATTATGGAATTCCATTGATTTTACATGCAATAACTGCATTATAATCTGTGGCTGTTGAAAGTGTTGATGTTAGTGAAATAGTGAATTGATCTTTTGTCTGGTTTGTTTTTTATAGGGTGTGCCTGGTCATGCTAAATTTTGTTTGTAAATTTCTATAAAATTATTTATTTCAACACATGATACAAGACAAAATATTTTGATTTATATTCTATTTCATTCTTGATGGAGTTAACTAATATTGTGATTTTTTTTTCTGCAATTTCTTATATTTATTTGTGTATTCTCTGTGTGCTGTGTGCGCATATATTCAATTATTTTTCATTGTTAAAAATTATTAGAAATTATTGTGAATGTGATATGTTGTGCAAAGAATTATAACACTAAATCAAATTTTAAACAAAATTAGCTTCAATATACAATAAAATTTAAAGTTTACACGGCTAGTATCACTACTTCCAAACACAAGCAATAAAATACAGGAGGTAAAATCTGCACTCAATGGCTTACCCGAGGGGGATCGGAAAGGAAAGTACCTTCGTGGTACACTTTCGGCTACTGTGTCGCATTCAGGAACTACAGTAACAGTACAACTCATCCCAAAGAACTCATACTGCCTGGAATCACCTCCTCAGGTCAGTAGAGCAAAGAACAGGCTCCCAAAGTTTGGGTTGGCGTCTCAAAAACATAAGTTCCGTGCTCGTGTGCAAAACAAAGCATTTTGTGACCACGTGGGTAACGGCTACATACATACTTAGCAGATGTGGATAAACTGTGGATTCGACCTTCACAACCAAAGTGGGTGTGTCTCGAGCACTGCTTCCCATCTATTAATGACCCTTGTCATCTCGCTGAAGTCTTTCTTACTCACGTCTAGTCCAGAGGTTGGCACATCAAATTAATAACTGGCCCAGCGCAGATCTAGTATGACTGGCACCACAAAAGTTGGCTAGGTTTCTGGATTGTCGTACTACTTGGATTAGATGGAAATCATTCATTCCCGTGTTTGTACTGACATTTGCATGAGGGAAGTGTGTCAAAATTTTCTAAAAGTTGAACCCATTAATTACACTCAGCTATAACAGGCATTGGATGTGCACAAGTAGCGCGCTTGAGCTTGGATTCAGTAAACATGGCGGCATTCGGCCACGCAGGAGTGCTGACAAGCACAGGGAGGAAGAGGGATTGTTACCACTTCATTGTTTGACAAGTGGGTTGCATCGCTACGACCTTGGTTCATTCTTCTGTGTGGCAAATTTTATAAACAGGCTTCTTCTATGTCGTTAAACATTTTACCTCTCAGTATACAATATTAACAGTTGCCAAGTTAAGTAGTTAAACATCTTAACATTACATATTAACTATATGTAACACAGGAAACAATGTATTAGACTGTGATATTAAATTGCTATATTTTAATTACATGCATTTAACATTGAGCATCATAAAATCTTATATACTGAGTTGAATGTAATGTTAGTATTTTATTTAACATGGCAATGCAAGCTAATATCTCTTACACTCCAATTGATTTATTTTGTCTCTGTCAAGTTAACATTATTTTAAGTGGTGTAATATAATTTGATATGTCATAGAGACATTATTAGTTTCCATATAAATAATTTTATTCAGCACACACAGACGATTTCAGGTTTTTTTTTTATTTAATAGTATAGTACTCATTGTAAGAATTATTTATGGTTACTGGAGAATGAATTCAAGATATGCAAGTTATTTTGTTTATATTTGATTTTAAGTATATATTTATTTATCAATCAGACAATTACTTTAATTGTTGAATGCGGACATGCAAGAGGAATTTGATTATTTAATTCATTTAAATACCTCTACCTTGCAGAGTTTGAGATTTAAGATTTAAGTTATTGTTTTAAATTTATTATTTTTATTAAAGTTATTAATTTAAATTATAATGCTGATTAATTAAAAATTTTAGACATGGCTTAAAATTTTAGTTATAGTTATAAAATATTTTAACATAAGTTGGAGGAGGTAATATGAATTAAGTAGGTTTGGTAACCGTTGAATTAATTAAATAACAGTTACAACTCATCACAACAAACATTAGTTCAATCAGGGGGAGCTTAGTGATACATTAAAAGGTTAAAATGTTATTATATTTATTATTCTCATATATTAATAACCAATGACAAGGTTAAATGATATATTACTTCTTAAAGCTATTTATAAGGAAAGTCTTCACCTTTGTGATGGCTCTGAAGGCTGACGTCTGTAGATGTATTACAGAGGTCGGCACACCCCATCTCTTGATGTTTTCATGGTGCAGCAAATATGCTGTCCGCTGCGCTTCCTGCTTTAATATTGGGTGTGTGTTGACAACAAATAGCCACACCTTCCAACCAGTTGGAGGGGATTTCGTCTGTTGTGGTTTAGGTGCTCACTGCTTGTGTCCCAATTACCGGCAATATTTTTGCGAATGAGGTCAGATTAGCAGGGCCTGATTGCATGAATGTAACAACCCCAAGAAAACCCTCTAGCCTATGGCAACATATTTCACGTTTCTCGCATATTAAATGTAAAGTAAATTTATATTTAAGCCTCCTTTCAGACAGTAGCATATTGTATTATTTTTTATGCAGTGGAAATAAATAAATAAAGTAAACAAAATAAAATAAATAAATAAATAAACTTTAAATTTCAGAAGTGTGTGGGCCTACTGTTTCATTACAAGGACCAGCTTGATTTCAGTGCATTCTATCAGAAAGCAATCCACTTAATTAATACATATATATACCAAAATCAATATAGAAAGCTACCCAATGGCAGGAGGGAGCATCCTGCAAGTATAATCACCCTCAGAGTTGCCACGGATGCTGTAAGATTGGTGGGTGACAGCTGGTCAGCTTCCTGAGAGGCACTCTGCCATTTCCCAAGGATGGGCCAAAAAATCTGTTGGCCTCTGTATTAGCGGTAGTATATCTGACTCACGTTCAGGAAGTTGTGGACTTCATCCCGACCAGCTTCACTTGATGCTTTTCCATCCCTATTCCAAGCAAGTGCTAGTGCAGTTCCTTAAACCATTCACCCTCAGAGTACACAATTGTGAACATAATGTACCGGAAGGTTATTTTTGGCTAACATTGTACACTGATAGGCTCAGTGTCCAATTATCTTCCCTGCAGATAACTGATTCATAAACTGTGCCATACTCTGGATTATGAATGGTTCATATTACTAGAGTCAAACACAAAGACTACAGCTCATTGGTTGTAATAATCAATTAAGTACAAAAAACTTTCTTATTTCCAAACACCTGAAACCACAAGTTAAAGTTGGTCTGTAAGGGTTAATATGAACCTTCCCAATTCCCTATGCACTAGATTATGATCCTTTGCAGCATCAGTCTGGAAATTACAGCCTCTATAGTTGGTTGGGAAGAGCTAGTTATGGCCTGGTTTGTGTGACCTCACACCTCTTGCCCTTGTCACATGTTTAACTCATTGTTGACTCTAAGCCCTATTGGACCAGGTAGGAAGCACTCACTTTCTGAGCTGGTGGCACGCCACTGACAACTGGACCAGAACTGGGCTGTGTCATACTATGCTGTCAGGCTAATATTTTGCATTCAACCACAACTTATAGTTATAGAAATATCTGCAGACATGTGGTCGTGTGATCACTGGCTATTTTAAGCTGATACCTTTCCATAATGTTGCCATGGAAGTGGCAACATATTTTTTCTGGGTTGGTTTCAAGTCACTAGCATGAACAGTCATTGTTACCGGGAATCCTTACAGCTGATTGTGGGATTGCTCTTTTAACTTATCAGTTGGCACTTTCAGGTGGTATCAGATGATTGCTGGAAAGGGCTGGTATGGACATTGTTGAATAGTTTGGTTCCAAGGGACGAACTGTGCATAAGGAAGGGCTGAGTTATAGCATCCAATGTAAGTGATATTCCTGTTGAAGCCCGGCGCCAGCTACTCAGTGTGTTTGGAGTTGCACAAGATTATGATGATGAAAGTGGTCATGGTTGAACATTAATGGCTTAAATCCTGTACACCTGTGCCCATTCACAGATGTAACTGGGTTGTTAGGGCCATCAAATACCAACTTAGAGAATGATAATGCCAATTTAGAAAGTATGGCAGGTGCCCTGAACCAGTCGTGACATTTGTTAACTGGTTGAATGGCCCATTCCCTAAAATTCTGAGAAGCGAAACTCAGCACTGTATTGTCAGCATTTCATGAAGCACAACATTAACTTCAAATTGCAGGTATACTGCATTATGCTAACCTGAGCCTAAGCCTACCCACTATGCTCTGCTGAAACATCAAAACAATCATACTTCCAAGAATATAATTTAATCGAGTTTATCATGTTATAATTTCTTTATCTCTAATGATGTATAGGTACTTTTAATATATAATAACAGTAACCACTCTGCAAATGTATAATTAGAATTCTAGTTATCTCAGCATTTGTTATATGTAATATAAACTTGCCTGTGATCGACTAATTTTAGCAACTCAGCTCATTTTTGATTCAGATATCAAAATAGCTATTAAATTAACATTGTGTAAATACAACAGTAGTTTTTTATAAGTTTGTTCTAATATATTTTATTAACAGTAATAATTCTCCTCTGGTTTCAATTTACTACAGTTTTTATAGTTATAAAAAAATTATTAGATCCCCGTTTAAATGATTTTTTTGAGGATTCACTGCTAACAACTATGGAAACATCAAAAGTTAAATTAAACTATATAAAGAACTTTTATTGTTTCAGGGTGGATATGTGTGGATCAAACCCAGTCATGGAGGTGAGTTTGACACTTTGGTTGGTGTCAAAGTGCTCTCCATTTCTGGGAACACTTTCAAAGTTGAAGATGATGATCGTAATGTAAGTAAATTTGTAATTCCATAGTTTTGTTATATAATTAGTTTTTGTGTAGCTTAATAATTCAATATCGTTTATTGCCAGTATTGCTTCATCTGTGGCCAAATGAAAAAACGTGTCTAGGAATGCAGCTACACAGCATCCTGTAGACTCATTTGTACACATATTTCTTCCATAAGTCATTCTAGTAATGGTTCTGTATCTGCTGATTGAGTATCTGCAGTTTGAAATATCCATAGTTTACCATGCCCAGAAAGAGTTGGAAAGTGAAAGAACTAAATAATGTACAAGTTTCAAAGACACATACAGCAAACTCCCACTAATCAGGACTGCCAAAGACTGCCAGTGGATCTGGTAGACGTTCACTAGAGCATCAAGTGACGAATTTTCGAACACAACCTCGCAAATAAATGGCTATATAAATAAGTAAAGCACTTCTAAACTTGAATGTAAAAGAAAAGCAAATCACCATGTTAAGTTGCAACAGGAAAAATTTGTGCCTCGAATTGTGCAGAAACACGAGAGACTTGATTTGTATTTTAAAAAGGAAGAACATGTTAATTATACCATATGTTAGCACAGAGTACATTCATGGTTACTTCCGACTTGTCTGGAGCCCTGCTAAAGTTCTACTTTCAGGCTATTTCTCCATCTTATGCAAAGAAAGCTTAACTAAGTCTTAGAAAATTACACCCAAAAGGACAGTGCACCACATTTATGTGTGCTCAGTTTAATGTTATTTTGCATGAGAACTATTTCTTATTAAGCATTACCAACGCAATAGAATATAACCTGGTTTTCCTGTGTTATAAAGATATTTTGCATTTATGAACTTACTCCACTACATTCGTAACAAAAATGTGTAAACAACCTGTTGTTCAGAAAGTCTCTCAGTTAGTGTACACCGATGCACACCATTTGTGTATCCATCGGTGAATTTCTGAAAATGTGGAATATGTTAATGCCCTTTTCCAAAAACAAAACAATGTGTTCTTATAAAAAGATTGCACAAATAAGCCAAAAATCAGTGGCAAGCCACAACTGTGATCTGTGTTTTTAATTTACAAAAATGTTACGTACTAGCTATGGATTTATTCAATTTGATACTTTAGTACTTAAAAAATCTGTTACATTTTAATATTTGAACCCCCAAATTATTAAAGCAGTAACTTTTGGTAAAAAAAAAATTATTAGTAGTATAAGAAAGGTTAACTGTAAAGCCATACAAAATTATAGAAATGTAATGAACAAAAACAAATGCAGTATGACTAAGACCAAGCAGAAGTCTGAAATATTTTCAAAGTTCAACACTTAGCGAAAAGGAAAGCACAAGTTGGAAAGCTTTAGTAAGGGCACATAAATTAACTCTGATGTTTAATCTTCATTTTATGTGGGTACACCACCTGTCCATCTCTGAAAACAAAAATGTTTTTCACCTGCTACTTTTTGGTTTGCATTTTCCAAAGAATAAGTTGCAACACATGATTAAATAATTCTTTATTGGTAAAATATTACAAATGAACAATATTTTAGATCATCATCATGTGTGTTTTGGGCGTAAAATTGTGAAATAATGTGAATAGAATGTTTTTGAGTGATTATGAATTAAGTTTAAAAGGATTGTTGCTGAGGCAAAGCCAGTGCTGGCTGTTTTTGTTTTCTTTCAGTGTACATATTTGGTAAAAAGCTCTAAAACCACCATCACCCCACACACTGGAGGCAAACCTGTACATCTAGATATGTAACTGTATTAAACCTCCATGGTGTTACCTCCACTTTAAAATACACCTCCCACATGGTATTAATTTTATATAACTAAACTTTTGTTCTTCATAATGTGACAATGCACAAATTAAACAACAGATCATGGAATGAATATTAACAGCATTTAATATCATCTTTGTACAACATTGCTGATAAAAAAAAAATATGTTACTGTATAAAAATACAAGCTGGTGGTATTTACACAGAAAATATAAATCAATGTGCCCTTTGACTAGTACCAATTGTATACAATCCATGCATTTTCTCAAACTTTTATTAATAGCACATGTAGTTTGAAACAGTTACTTTGAAAAACACCAAAAATTGATTAAAATGAAATCAGCTTAAGCTTTTTTTCACAACACACATATTTTAAAACAGCCATTTTCTGATCACCAAAATTTATTAAACAAAATGAAGGACAGCAGTCTAAACCCATCAAAGCCTCCAAACCTCTAAAATGATTTAAAAAAACCAACAATTAAAAGAAATTGTCATGGGAAGCAATTGTGACGACCCTCCAAATATCCTACTGTTAAAATTTACAAATAAAACCAAGACAAACACAATTAAAACAAAAACCCTGGCGAAAGAGTCGGGAAACGAAAAACACATCAAAACTTATTAGACTCTGGTGGCGCACGAAGGACAATCATGACATGTTAAAACAGGAGGCATAGCAGATGCGAGACCATAGTTAAAGCCAAACACAATTTATAACGGCAGCCAAAACCAAATTTAGAAATGGAAAGCAGCAACTGCACACCCAAGCAACTATACACACATGCCACACAAAATTACAAAACCATTAAAACTCTACCGCAAAACACACTAACATTTTCCACAACTCACCGCAATTTGCCCCATTGCTCTGTGTCAATGACTAGATGTTCTCGTCGATTGAGATCTGGTAGAAGTGCAGCATTACTAAGCAAAGTGAAGTGCAGGCGGCTCAGAACAGAACAGTAGAGTGACGTAACTTGGCCAAGCAAGGCCTTCAATTAAATCCTGCCGCCAATCACAGAATGAGACGCACGCGTAGGGGAAGGGGAAAGGCCGGAGAGGGAACGCAAGAAGAACAAAGGATGGGATTCTGAGCATGAGCTCTCAAGAGTAACAAGATGGTGCAGATGGTGCAATAATATTTATCAACATTGGAATTAAACAAATTTTTATATCAATATTTATGTATGATATACTTATATAAAATAACTATTATAATAAAAATTTTAAGTTTAGCTTACTGTAAAAATTATGAGAAATATAACAAGAAGCATAATGACAAGTTACTCTTCTCCTAAGTACCTAAGAGCAAAGCATGTACATATATATTAAATTAAAAGTAAATATGAAGCAAAAAATAAATGTGAATTTGAGTGAGGATGTCCCTTACTGCATAGTGTGATGGCTAGTAGGCCTGATCCCTGCTTCTTGTAGAGTTTTGTGCGTCCAGTTATCTGATAGAAGGCTTGTGATACTCTCGCCCTCTAACTAACCTTCGTAGACGTTAGCTGAGAAGCAGACCTTTGGGCATTTGGATTGGGGCCACCTTACATGCCTTTGGCTACCTTGTTTATTATGGATTATTTAATTAGGGGCACTGGAATAGGTATGAGTGATCATATTAAGGAGGAGGTGAGACAAAACAGAAGACTCCCCACATTTGGGCTTCATAAGGGTACAGTAAAGTAGTCTGCCACATTCATATTGCATGTACCCAGTAACTTGTGAGTTGCTGTTCAGACAAAGTTTCTCTTTGACCACATGTCAAGATGCATCTCATTTGGTGCTGTAAACCTCCAACCCTATACAAGACTAGTAAAAATTATTCACTCTTCTGAAGTGTTCGGATCGAAGCCTTTGTTCAGCCTCCTGAAGACTTAGAATTGCATGAACCATTCACCAGTGAGCCACAATACTTTCAAAAAGCCACACTGCATGAAGTCCTTCGTGTTTGAAAGAAATTGGTGTAAGAATTTGTGCCATAATCTGAACCACTTAGAGAGTTTTGAAGTAAAGTGATGGTCAAGGGCAGTTCATATTAACATTAAAACTTCCTTTCCCTTCCCCCTCCTCTTATAAGGCTCATCACCCAATCACTTTCAGGGTCTTTCTTTCATGCTGCAGGGCGCTCAGCACTGTGCCACCTGTTCGCTCCTCTAAGTGCTCTAAGTGGTGCATAGGAGACAATCAGTGGTAACCCAACCACTCTCATCTCAACCTGAAAGCTCATCATTTGGCAAGCCACTGTGTTACTGCAAAGGCTCTGCTTCAGGGAGAAGCAAAATGTGCACCTGGCTAAATTTCAAGAGGAAGGAAACTTGGTTTTATTATAGATTTACAAAAATGTTAACGAATGACACAGACACTCAAAGCAGCTTCCCAACTGACTAGATTAGGCTTTCTTATTGTGAAATAATTTATAGTATATATATATATATATAGAGAGAGAGAGAGAGAGAGAGTGTACACACACACATATATATATATATATATATATACACATATATATATATATATACACACATACATACATACATAGTTTATCAACTTCATAATAAAAGCCTAGAGTCAATAGAACTAAGTTATGGGATATGATGAGGAGAGGGGTACCTATACATATAGTGGAGGTATTTAGGAATATATAGGCAAACAAGAATATCTGTGTGAAAAAACAAAACGGTGAACTAAAAGATTGGTATTAATATGAGGGTGTTGTGCATCATGTACTCTGTTTAATTTATATTTGGACAACGCAATCCAAGAGTGGAAATAACAACTAATGTAATGAATATACAAACTGACCTTTGCAAGAAGAATTTTACAATAACACTATTATATGCAGACGATCAAGTCATTGAATCAGAAGATGAAAACACCCTGCAGAGAGCAGTATTTGAACTTCTCAAAATAGTATGCAACTATAATTTTGACATCTCTATAAATACAATTAAATCCATGGCATTTCAAGGACTCCAACCCCTAAGAAGTAAAATCGTTACAGATAATAAGATAATTTACTAAGTGGATAAATTTAAATTTCTAGGATGCACATCATATAAAAAAGAAGTTGATATAACAAATAAAATTGAAAATCTCTCAAAAATGTGTGGGACAGTTAGAAGAACGCTAAAAAATAAAGTAAGGTAGGACACAATGATAAAATTCTATTTGAACATAGCAGTTCCAGTAGTATTATATGGTAGTGAAACTTGGACAATGACAAATAAAGATAAAAGTAGGTTACAAGCTGTGGAGATGAGATTTCTGAGAACAACCATAGGAGTTACAAGAAGAGAGAGACTCAGAAATAAAGATATAAGAAAACAGTTAAACATAAATTATTTTAATGGACAGATAAAATAATACAGGAAAAATGGGCTAGAACATGAAGAAAGGATGAAAGATACAAGATATTCCAAATAAATAATATATTATAAACCAACAGGAAAAAGGGATACTGGATGACCGAAGAAAATGTGGTTAGTTCAAGACAAACCTGGATATTGCAACAAGCCAAAAAGGCTTAATGCATGAAGAAGAAAAAGATATAGTTTATAAGTATCTCCCGTTATACCAATATCCAAAACTAGGAACCAAGTGTGAGGGACTATGAGTTGGCTAATGGCTGCATAATGAGAAAGAAAAGAGGAATAGAAAGATACAGGCAGGTAAAGATGTCTTTTGGGGATCAGGGTAAAGTTGTCACGTGCCGGTTTAGGGATTATAGCACGATATTGGCTCACATCCATCACCCCCTCACACCCCCCCGCCTAGTGCACTTCGCTGGCGCCTACGAGACGGCACGTGGGACCACAGGCAGGTGGAAAATTTCGGTACACGTGGAGCTGAAGCGTAGGCCTTCCCCCTTCACCCCCTTCATCCCGGACACCTCTCTGTACCTAACTGCGGCCTTGCCAAGGCCAACCACACCGCCGGAGCTTGCCCACCATAGCTGACAGCACTCACCACCGAGTTAAGTATGACAATCACCGTCACAGAAGCCCCACTCAACCAAGAATTCGCCCAGTAAATCCGAGTAACCGAACTAGCACAGTACCGCACCTCTAAAGTTTTGATGTTGTGTATTTGTGAATGTAGACACGAGTCAATATATTCGTACTTCAAAATACCACAGTCATAGTCTACCTCATTACCAAACCTGCAACCTCCACGCACCTTATAGTCGGTGCCTGGGGGACATTAACTCTGACCATATAAGCCGCCATGTCTTCCACAGTGGCGGTACATGAGTCGTCGTTAAAGTGATGCATCATTTTTACAGAAAGTAACAAACTTTTGACTCATTATGTTAATAAAATATACCTGCATTCCACAGCAATACACTGTGGAGTAATGAATTACATTTGTGGATAGATGAAAAATTGATAAGGCAGCATTATCGTTGTTAGTTAAAAACTGTGTGAAAATGACCAAAACTCAGCTCACAGTCTTGTCTGAAATTCATTTCACACTAAGGAAGAATTTTCCCCCTGCTTGTCCTTCCCAGCCATTCATTTGAGGTGGGCAATGTCTCCTTGTCTTCCCCACTGCCAATGCCCATGTGTGTCAGGTTCAAATTCCAGCTCTCACCAGCCACCAAAATGGCATATCTTACTATAGCCCGAGCTGTTAAGGCAGGGTGGGATGGGGTGTTGTAAACAGTATGTAACAACAGTTTTGACTAATTATATCACAACCATGTGTGGTGGCATCCCATAAACATTTTATTTCATATTTTGGATCTAAATCTTTGTTAATGATTATGTGCACCTTTGGTATAAGGAATTACAGAAAAAAATTTAAAAACCTGGAAGTGGTGTTATCTTCATGTATCACATATGCAAGTAATTAATTATATATACAATAATGCATTAATAAAAATACTTCCTGTTATAATAAATATTAATATATGTATATAGCTCACACTGTAAGTTGTTATTAAATACATTATGCATTCTAATTTTTCAGCAAATAATAGTATCCTCAAATAAAGTGGTGAAGCCAATGCACGCCACATCAGTACGTAGTGTGGAGGACATGATCACTCTAGCAGACCTGCAGGAGTACACAATCATGAGAAATCTTCATTTCAGATTCAACAAGGATCTCATTTATGTAAGTACTGTGACTATTAGAGTGTACTAGCAATGCTCAAGAATGATGCTAAACGTTAAGTGTAACTTCTAATAAGTAGTGCATTGTGCATAGTACAACCATATATGTTACATTTATTGGACAGTATGATGAATTTTGTGTAAAGTATATCAGTATGGCTTGTTATTTTCTATAGAAACTGTCTTCTTTCAATTCACTTCTTCATTGTAGCTTTCACATCCTTGTATAGTTCAAATTTAAACTGTGGTGCTAAGATGTCTATATATCACCTTCTTGGCGTGCTTTCCCATATTACCCAAGAAAAAGACGAAGAAAGTGGTATGTACTACATATTTGAATTAATTTATTCACAGTATGCTATTGTCTGTCTCATGTAAGTTGGCAAGATTTTGACAGTTCAACAAAAGTAGAGCCAAATGTTTACTTTTCGTTTATGTATCCTTTCGCCATCAGCTGGTGCATCAAATGGAGGCTGTATTTTTTTATCAACATGCTGTCAACTAATCCACTTGCCATTGTACCATCATGCTAAACAAACTTTAATGTATTTATAGACTGACATCTGCCTAAAAATTTGTAGGCTATAAAAGTTACAAATATAAACTTAGCAAAAAAATTTAATATTTGCTAACTCTTTTTTAATTTATCCGAGACAGCGAATTTGGATTAACATTTGCGAAATGGTAATTGTAGTTCTTATCACACACTGGACGTTACAGCTAATATGTTAAGAATTGAAATAAAAATAATTTTGGGGATTGGCTTCACAACACACTTTCATTTGCCAACTCACCAACAACTTTGCAAAGCGGGCGGCAGAACAACATGGCGTGTAAAGGACGTAGACTTAACGATTACCGGCCCAATGGAAATTACTAGTAAACAAAATCGCTGTACATGGAAATACATGTTACTTTCAAAAGTATACAGAGCTCGCTGGAAAACAAAACCATTGGTATATGTTTGTAAATTTGTTATTTTACACAAGAAAGCTATATTTTTCTGGCTGGTTAGTGCTTCGGGAGAGAGACAGATGGCGCGCATGGCATGACAGGTAGCGCTTTTGTAAGCTGAATGCGTTTCTCTGAGCCAAATGCATTTCTCAACAGGTGGCAGCACGTTGGCCTACCTCCTGATCCCGTCTTTTTAATACTTGACTTTTCTCCTATTACTGACTTGAAATGACACGAATTTGAAATATATTTCTTCAAATTATTTTAAAAAATAATTCAACAATACCTTGCAATATTTCTGTAGGCTTTTGGAATTAATATCAAGCATGTATGGTAAGCATGGATGGAGAGTGGGGATACGTGAAAAGGACTCCCACGGTTTGAAGTTTTTCCATTTTAATTCAGATCGTTTTAATGTGCATTTCATTTTGAACACCTATACATTACAACTTTAGCACAAAGTTTAGTTTGTAACACTAAAAACCGCTGTTTTATTGCCACGTAAAATAAAATGTATTAATTAATCTAAGAACTCTTTCTTATCCGCGTATTTTCTACTTGTCTGATGTGCATCGGCAGTGCACTCAGAATAGCCAATGTAATATTAATTTTTGTTCGTTCATGAATCAGCTGATACAGGGTTTTGTAAATGGCACGTTGTTTGTTTCGTATACGTCAAATTGCCACTCACTGACTGTCAAAATCTCGGCAACTTATATGAGACAGACAATAGTTGGTGTAAATTATTGTCAATGTTATTTAAATTACACGTGCTAACTTAGTTTTAGTGAAAGTCTATGATTAAAAACTACCATTGATACTAAAAATTGCCAAACTGGGAAAATTTTTAAATCTCAATCAACACGCCACAATTTGCTATTAATCCTAACAAATGCCCGCTATACTGCAATTGTGGTGGTGATTTTTCTTTCATTTTCTTGTTTCCTTTTACTGTTAAGATGTTGGCTACACTACCCTATTGATATATTTGCTTGGAACAGAACTTAGTTCCTGGATGTGTGACTCAAAGTAAACACAAAGTCAGAAAAAGGACCTTAAATGTTGAATGGGCTGTGAACAAGAAAATAATTTACCTCTGATTTCTGTGAATTCTTGCATTATAAAATGCACTTCATACATGTACTCTACATAAACACAAATATTGTGATGAAAATAACAAATGCTTGGTGGCGCTAACTTGCAGCAGTAATGGAATGTGGGAACTACAGCTCTGGTCACATAACTTAACGTAAGCACCACAAGAACTCAAACAAAATACATATATACATAGTGACACATTACACATTTCTATTTGAATTTTCTTTCAAACAACACTGTGCATTTGTTTCATGACCACCGTTAAACATTTGTGTATCATTAGTTTACTTAATTTTTACATTTTTCTTTAGACCAAACAGACACACTTGCTGTAACGTAAAAATATACTTTGTGGGTTTCTACACCACAGAGCTTAAAAGACAAGAAAGAGTTTATTTTGTGGATGTGCAGAGACTAACCCTATCACTTCCCTTATTCACACAACCAAACACTTACCTAGGTAGGCATTTTAAGGCTTTTGTTCTGTATGCAGGAAAAATTCTCCTACATTTGGAGTGGTTATGGTTCTGACTTTCAACAGTGGACCAGCCATAATAGTCTGTCTCAATATATTCTCATAAATACCATCATGTCCCAGAAGTAAGAAAAGTTATAGTAAACTTAAACAAAATCCACTCCAACTTAAAATGAAACTGCATCTAAAAAATTTGTTTTTGTCTTACTTCTAAACAACTTTCATAAAATTGTATACAAAATATTTGCTGAAAATTTGTACTCTTAATAAAAAAAATTTGTGAAAATATAACTGTACTTTCAAACAAACAGAAATAATAAAATTAGAAAAGTTAAATTCCCTTTCAGAGCACACGATTTACATTGGTTCTGAATATCATATCGTCATTACCCATATGGTGTCATGTTCAACACGTATGATCGGCACACTGTCTGTACATTTGTAATTGTTTTTACCAACATCTTTGCTTTCTGCCCTTCAATTAACAAAACTGCAAGGGATACGAGGAGCATAGATACTGAACAAACCCCAATTTATTTCAATCAATACCCCCCCCCCCCATACACAAAAATGCACATGTGCATGCGCACTATCACAGTACCTAATATTACAATACGGAATTTCTCACCCCCTTACACTACAATCTAACATGTATATCACCAACTATGCCATGAAAGTAAGTATGGTTGTATAGTTCCGGCCTGTAGGTACGTTCTTAAGTAGCAACCTTTTGTTATCTTAACAATTTCCAATGTGCAGAAAGCTGAGTGACTAGGGACTTAATATTTGCACTTACTCCTCATATCATGAAATTATCTCCCAGTTTAATTTCTTGGGTTTTTTCTTTAGTTCATTTATTTATAATTTGTGAACTTATACATATTGTTAGAAATGTTTTATTGTATAATTTCAGACTTACACAGGTTCTATTTTGGTTGCTGTAAACCCGTATCAAGTGCTGCCTATCTACTCACCAGAACAAGTTAACCTGTACAAAGACAGAAAACTGGGCGAGCTGCCACCTCATGTTTTTGCGATAGGAGATAACAGTTATGGTGACATGAAACGTTTTCAGAAAAACCAGTGCATTGTTATCAGGTACGGCAAAAAATTGGATGTGATGTATCATTTGTATTATGTCATTTTTTTAACAAATTTCTTTGTCATCTGGGAAATATTTTTGTACTTAATTTTGTTTCTGATGTTTGGCTTAAGACAAGCTGAGTGTCATCTTATTTTAGAATACTAAAATTTTTAGGTCAGTGTTCTTACTTGAGAAATAAGCTTTTGAAGTCCTGCTAAATTATATGTCCAAATAGCCAGTGGAAAAATTAATTTTTTCTGGAGATCAAAAAAAAATGTACGGGTTGTCTGTGTTGTTCTATATTCAGGTAAATACATATTTTGGTTCACCATGAAACAAAATTACATAAGATTAAACTGTTATCTTTATTACTTAAAATTAAATAAGTTATTGGAAAAGACAGTTCACGCATTCATATACAAATACAGATGAGATTTATCTAACCAGTTCTGGGTCAGTAGCTGAAAATATCTTAGTACTGGTCAAATTCACCTCACCACCCAGTTGGGCCCCATAGCTTAAGCAGTTTTTACACAACACAAGATACATGCAAAACTCGTGCAAGAGGGCACTCGTGTACTAAATCTCATGCAAGAATATCTCATGCAAGGCAGATCTCAAACCAAATCAGGAGATAGAATGTATCCTATTTTCAGGATAGTTTTGCATGAAGCAAGTGATCCTATTGCTAGTCACGTGACCACGTATACTGTATATCAACCAAGAGCGGTAGAAGAGGAGCAGAAAATATAGCTATGCAAAGAGGAATTAGCCTAAAAATATTCATTGTGAAGAACTCTTAAAAATGTTGTTTTGGAAATGGAGTGGAGTTCAAATAGTGCCGTGAGATTGTTGGAAGAGTACAAGAAATGTCCTGTTATATTTAATAGCTACTACTTTAAAACAACGTGTGTTCATGAGATTTAATTATTAAAGTGGCTAGTTAAGATATTCCAAGGTCGTCAATTTTTCTCATGTGAGGAGGTATTTTGCTGCAAGTTTGCTTTATGGAATTTTTTCTCATGGTATTTTCCTCGTATTCCCGCATGAGGTTTCTCATGCAAGGCCTCATGCAAAATTAATTTTGCATTATGCAAAAGCAGCTTTACACTGCCACAAGAGAGGATGTAAATACTTTACCACCTGTAATCTTGCTCCCTGTAAATAATAATGTATAAGAGGGCAAACTGTAAGTCAGGTTGTATGGAGTGTGAATTGCCATCAACTTAAAACTATATGCAACAAGCAAAGGGATTAGGATTGCGCTAAGCACTCCTATTGTTCATTTTATAGTTCATTAAGTATACGGAGAGTCGTCAATGTATGTATCTGTATATAAATGAAAAGAAATTCCTTGTAGGGGTTGGACTGCTCACATTGTTTATCATCTGAGAATGCTATCACCAAAAGATGTTAGGAAGTTAGTGCCATGGGCGTTCACAACGGGGACCGATTGATGTGATCACCTCCACAGAGAATCCAAATTTTTGCATAGTTATCACAGTATTATGATGATGGATTGGAAAATCTGTAAAGATATGTTGTTTAAATTATAATTTAAATGTTGTGCCAGGTATAAATAAAATGTTGGAGTTTGCCAAATGTGTATAAATAAACCTATTTACACATTTTGGCTAAAAAATAAATAAGTGTTGGAAGAACATACATTATTTTGTCATTAAATAAGCTTAACTATTGCAAAATTTTAATCATAAAATTAAAAAAAATTTCCAGGGGAGAAACTCCTAGGCCCTCACTTAATAGGTGGTCATTAGCAAGTCTTATTTTTATAACAATACCCTAATTCCATCCCAAAAAAATATTCCTCCTGTAGTTTTGATTGCCACCACCAAAAAATGGGCCAGTGTGCACCACTGATCGCTGCTATGCACATGTCGTATGTTAGAGCAACCTGGTAGATTTCAGTCAGAATTTTTATTTTGTGTATATCAGGAGCTCCTTCTGTTTTCCCTGAAACAAAGTGGGGAAGAAGCGCCAATGTGCCCCCTGCCTCCTGTAGTTTTAGCTCACTTATCCAGAACCTCATGTACTGAAGGTAACACAAGCTAATTACAACCATGAAAACTGCCCATACACAACTTATTTTTCCTAAAAACAGCTAATAAAAGCATTACATTGTGTAATATTTGTTTATAAAACCAGTACACTTTAAGTTCACCCAAACAGCAGGCAGATAAGCATCTTAACATCTAGATTTACTTCTCCAGTGGTGAGAGTGGGGCAGGCAAGACTGAAAGCACCAAACTGATTCTGCAGTACCTGGCGGCCATCAGTGGCAAACACTCGTGGATAGAGCAGCAGATATTGGAAGCCAACCCTATTCTGGAAGGTAGGTGCTATGTGGTGTTCATACTTACATGCATGTAATTCAGATATGACCGTGACAGAAAACCACAGTTCACTTGTTAACAGACTTGCACCAAATTTAATTATGTAATACTTGCACATAGTTTACATAACTTTGCTGATTTCACCCCAGTACAGTAATTTTTTTGTAGATTAGGTAAATGGTTGCAATTATAACTGCTCCTGGCATAGGCTAGGACAGTGTAAC
This sequence comes from Clitarchus hookeri, assembly GCA_002778355.1. Taxonomy (NCBI): domain Eukaryota; kingdom Metazoa; phylum Arthropoda; class Insecta; order Phasmatodea; family Phasmatidae; genus Clitarchus; species Clitarchus hookeri. Next base: position 404,603 of record NQII01001133.1, on the reverse strand, counting down.
TTCATCCTTCATAGGCCAACTTAGTTAATCACTAATATATATCAGTTATACAATTTTGTTTTACTTTTCAGCATTTGGCAATGCAAAAACAGTTCGAAATGACAATTCATCAAGATTCGGGAAATATGTTGAAATACATTTTAATGACCACAACTCCATTGAGGGAGCAAAAATTGAGCAATATCTGTTGGAGAAGTCTCGCATTGTGTCTCAGAACAATGGCGAAAGAAATTACCACATATTCTATTGCATGTTGGCTGGGCTGTCTGCTGAAGAGAAAAGAAATCTATCACTTGAAGATGCTTCTAAATACCACTACCTGATTCAAGTGAGTATCATGCATGTCTCTAATACTAAATGCTGTTCATGATAAAGTAAGCACTTTTGAAACCAACCTTTGAAAATTGCCATTGCCCCTACCTGCATATATTTTAACAGGTGCACTGAGTGGCATGCACCCATTAAAGTTGGTAATGACAGAAGGAAAGTAGTTCCATATCTTAACATTGAATTAAAAGTATTAGGAAAAATTTGTGAAAACTGACATGATTTCTCTTGCTTTTTGTTTTTTTAATGCACATGAGTGTAAGAATTAGCAGATTTGTACAATATTAACTTTAACAATAATTTCACAGTTTCACTTGATAGACGCATGAATAAAGTGATCAGTCCCATAACAATGCTAATTTTACGTATGGTGGAAGAATACACAATGCTCATACACGCAGATCTTAAGCATGGCTTTCAAAAATGCTCAGTTTACCATGAACAGCCTATAGCTGGATGTGTTTTAAAAATGTTCACTTTATTACACTATTCTGTAAAATGGCTGCCAGAATAAAAGAAAAGCTATTAGACTATTAATAATTTATTTTCTCTCCTATTGTTATTACCTACGAAGGAATGAGAAGTATGGTAGTTTGAATGTTACCACTCCACCACAATAATCCATGACTGGATGTGGTATTCAAATCCAAGTGTTTCATAAGTTATAAATGTGAACATTATTATACTTATGCAGTTCCTTCCACCACAGTATCCCATCACTTTGTCACCACAGGCATAATCTCATTTGATCTCGCCATGAAATAGTGACCATAATTATTAATGTCTTTACAGGATTACTACCTACCTGTTCTGATATGAGCATGTTCTTAGGTACATGGTACAGTCTACAATGCTACTGTAGGAATATCAACAGGAGTTTGCATCTTTGTGATAACAACTTAGGTAAATTTAAAACGTAACATTTTAAGAGCGATCTCAGGAAATCTCTAATTATAACTAAAACTTGTATTTTTTATATTATTTTAGGGTAACAGTTTGACATGTGAAGGAAGAGATGATATAGCTGATTTTGCTAATATCAGATCTGCTATGAAAGTCCTGAACTTTTCTCCTGAAGACACATGGGACATATTCAAGCTACTTGCAGCAATGCTTCACCTTGGGAATACCAAGTATAAATCTACAGTGGTCTGTAAGTCCTGCTTGGTATATTTTTTAACCCACTAATTGTTCAATAATCTGAATTTACAGTGATTTATTCTTGTTATTTAACTAGATATCATATAGTTTCATTTTCAAATGTGAATATTAAAATAGTCAATTAATACGTTCACCATGGCAATGAAATTATTTCCATATTAAGTAAAGTAAGATCCAGTTTTCTCCAAAACTGTGCATTACTTATAAATATCACAGGAAGCATAGTTTAGAAATTGAACACATTTTATTTTAGTGATCAAGGACAGTAGTTAGAACACTGAAATAATTTTTGTGTGCTCTTAATGGTTATAATTTTGAAATTTGTTTCATTCTACATCTGCTGTGAAATTACAACATTGTTGATTATATGTACATTTGTGTAGTGTACAACAATAATAATAATAACAATAATACTGTAATACAGTACATATTCTCTTTGCACTACATGGTAGTGTANTAGTGTACAACAATAATAATAATAACAATAATACTGTAATACAGTACATATTCTCTTTGCACTACATGGTAGTGTATGTAAACAACTACCAATATTTCAGTAAGTTAGTGTTCTCCTTTTCCCTATTTAGTCATGATTTTTTATTCCTTTTCTNGTAAACAACTACCAATATTTCAGTAAGTTAGTGTTCTCCTTTTCCCTATTTAGTCATAATTTTTTATTCCTTTTCTGAATTTTTGAATTTTAGTCCCACAGAAGTCATGTTTTGTGGTAAATTTAAAACATGAGCTAAATGTTAGTATTTGAAACAATAAGTTTTAAAAAATGTCCTGAAAATAACCTTTAGACCCTCTACATATTTCTCNCTAAATGTTAGTATTTGAAACAATAAGTTTTAAAAAATGTCCTGAAAATAACCTTTAGACCCTCTACATATTTCTCTGTAATTTTTGCAGTTACAACATTCACTGTATATAGTGTCCTCCAGAAAGCCTCCATGGAGTCTGTCCTGAAAAGTAGTAGCCTAAAAGCAATAGATGGAGTACTAACCTCTTTCCCCAAGGGAGAAAATCTAGCATTTCTCCTCTTCACTCCCATTCTTAGGTCAGTAAATAGGTCACTCACCACATAGGTGAACTAGTAAACAAATGTGAATCTTGGATATTCTTGTCTGGGGTGCTGGCTGCTGTTTACTGTGGATTGTGGACAGCTTTGGAAAGTTTGTGCTACTGTCGAGGATTGGCTATGNTAAACAAATGTGAATCTTAGATATTCTTGTCTGGGGTGCTGGCTGCTGTTTACTCTAGATTGTGGACAGCTTTGGAAAGTTTGTGCTACTGTCAAGGATCGGCAATATTGTATTGGAAGAAGCAGTTTCTCAACCATGTGACAACAGCTTCTCCATAACCTCGTCTTGTCCTGGACCATGAAGGCAGCAGTAGAATTAGCCACAGGACAACTTGTTTCCTTAGAGGCCATTGTGGCAGGGGTAGACAGGTTCATAGACCAGGGCTGCCTGCAAAGTCGCTCAGCTGAGCTGGCATACTTGAGATCACTACTTGACTCTGTCCTTCATGGCAGGGGCCTAGAGGAAAAGGAGGAGTAATTCTGATGGTTTTATATAATCTGTGTATAAATTGATCATGCACATATACAAACCAGAAGAATAATGGTTGGTGCAAGAATACAATACAAGAAAGAGCAATGAAGTTTATAAAGAANTTGATCATGCACATATACAAACCAGAAGAATAATGGTTGGTGCAAGAATACAATACAAGAAAGAGCAATGAAGTTTACAAAGAAACACACACACACACTCAGTTTTGCATGATGCTTTTAGTTGTATACAATGACTCAAATGTAATGCTTAATTTAACATGTTAGTTTAAAACAGCATTAAAAAAAGAGGGCATAGTCCATTCACACTTACTTCCAACTTTTCTGAAGGCCTGCTAAAGTTTTACTTCCAGGATATTACTCCACCTCATGCAAACAGAACTTAAGCAAGTCTAGGAAATTACACCAAAGGGACAATGCACCACATTCGTGCACACTCAGTATAATAATATTTTGCATAAGGACTATTTTTTACTAGGCAATACCAACACACTTATTTTCTCCCCGTTTTTAGTCAAATTGATTATAAATGAGATATTGTAATTTATAGATCAAGTATAAGTAAAAGTTCAATTTAACCAAAAATAATGTACTTTATGTTAACACAAGTATAAAATGCTTGTGATACATATCATATTTAGGAAATAACCAAACACGTCATACATGAGGTCATTTTTCAAGGGCTTATTCGAGAAATGTGAAGGAACCACGATAGACTATACCTAGTAGGCTTTTTTTATGTAGGCAGCAGTACACAGTAATTTTATATTATCTTAAACTGCTCAAAGTTTATGCATATCATTCCCAAACATTATAACAGAGCAAGGTGGCGCAGTGGTTAAACTTTGGATTCACATTCGGTAAGAACTGGGTTCAATCCGGGTCCGGCCATCCTGATTTTGGTTTTCCATGGGTTTCCTAAATCACTCCAGGCNTGGTAAGAACTGGGTTCAATCCGGGTCCGGCCATCCTGATTTTGGTTTTCCATGGGTTTCCTAAATCACTCCAGGCGAATGCTGGGACGGTTCCTTATTACAAGCCAAGGCCGATTCCTACCTGTTTATGCATGTCTGAGGAACTCGCTCCGTCTCTAATGACTTTGCTGTCGATGATACGTTAAGCCCTACCTAACTACCAAACATAACATTATCATTGTTACATAACCTTAAAGTGTACAATTTTGAAAGGTGTTATGTACATTAGTTTAACTCATTTATTACTATTTTTTATTTGTGACAGTCAACATGGATGCTTCAGAAATACCTGACCAAGTACATATTCAAAAGATAGCTGCTATGCTAGGAGTCACCAAAGAATTGCTAACTGATGCACTTACAAAGAAAACAATATTTGCTCAAGGTGAAAAAGTGGTATGTATTCAAATTATTCTGTATTTTTTCTATTCTTTTTGTATTTAGGATATGTAAATGTTGCATGTCTAGGAAACAATTTATTTTAATTTCTGCACTGACTAACTTTGCCTTGTGCAAGGTTGCCGGATCAAATATGCTCATAATAAATTTTTCTGCCATGTTTTGTTTTATATTAATACATTTTCTGAGTACAATAAATTTTAGATATCTCAAATAAAGTTAAAAATTTAAAATACTGTACTACATTCATACTCAATTTCTAGTTCCAGAAACGTCTCAATGTTCAATGCCTACAATGGTGAAGTAACGTCTCCAACTAATTGAGAAGGCATGCCTTCTAGCACCCCTCTGGGGGGGTAAGCCTTTAGACACCCTTCTTAAGATATTTCGGCATCTCCTATAAATTTCAGTTTGGTTCAATAAAAATCTAAATTACATGCTGCATAAAATACACAGAAAAATCTATAACCCAGACGCAAAAATGTGTATATATATCAGAAATACACTATAACTATTCATTACAATTCGTATACAATATATCAATGCATCTATGCCCTTTAATCTCATTCTGACGGNAATACACTATAACTATTCATTACAATTCGTATACAATATATCAATGCATCTATGCCCTTTAATCTCATTCTGACGGCCATTACTAAATTTAGGGAAAGGCAATGTATATCCTGCCTTCCCTAATTTTTATGCCACTAAGTGTCCAGGATTTTTTAAAATTAGATTTCTGTTGTTTTTGTGACACTAAATTTCTCAACACTTATGCATAACCTTAAACAGTTNAATACACTATAACTATTCATTACAATTCGTATACAATATATCAATGCATCTATGCCCTTTAATCTCATTCTGACGGTCATTACTAAATTTAGGGAAAGGCAATGTATATCCTGCCTTCCTTAATTTTTATGCCACTAAGTGTCCAAGATTTTTTAAAATTAGATTTCTGTTGTTTTTGTGACACTAAATTTCTCAACACTTATGCATAACCTTAAACAGTTNGGATTTTTTAAAATTAGATTTCTGTTGTTTTTGTGACACTAAATTTCTCAACACTTATGCATAACCTTAAACAGTTCTTATATTTTTGCATACACTAGGTATTTGAATTTCCACTGTATAAGAAGATTCAAACCAACACGAGAAATTTACATGAAAACTATTGTTTTCTTGCTAAATTACTAAGCAGAGTTTGAAAACTTATATGAGCATATAGACATAGACTAATAAAGTGTAAATAGATGTCTAGCATATGAGAACAGAATTGGTGCATAAACAAAGATTTTAAGAGTGTATTTCAATGTTATAAATCTCAGGACTGCAAGTTTGATTCTAAGTTACAGCAAAATCGTTTTCTCTTCAAGGAAACCTTAATACTGCTTTGCAGTATTACATGTACATTTTAATTTTGTGTTTCCTCAAAGTATGTATTATATTTCATTGCTACAAGGTTTAAAAACTGAAGGTACCAGGTGCTTCCTTTTATGTTTTTTATAGTTTTACAGGACAGTGTGGGACAACCACTTCACTACTGTAAACCAAGCAGAAAACTGTAGTCATTCTTGTGCCTATCCTACTTTGCTTTATCTTCATTTCTTTATAACCTCTTGCATTCTTTTAGACCAAAAGCCTCTCCAATTAACAAGGTTAGCCAGGCTGGACAGGTAGTGAGATGCATACAGCACTTTCCCCAACATCCAGCAAACANCACTGTGCACTGTAAACCAAGCAGAAAACTGTAGTCATTCTTGTGCCTATCCTACTTTGCTTTATCTTCATTTCTTTATAACCTCTTGCATTCTTTTAGACCAAAAGCCTCTCCAATTAACAAGGTTAGCCAGGCTGGACAGGTAGTGAGATGCATACAGNCTCTTGCATTCTTTTAGACCAAAAGCCTCTCCAATTAACAAGGTTAGCCAGGCTGGACAGGTAGTGAGATGCATACAGCACTTTCCCCAACATCCAGCAAACAGGAGCATTTGGGAGGGCAGTTCATCTATCCACAGAATAGATCCAGCAGTGGTACCAATCCAGCTCCTCACCACTCATAAGGCTGTAGTCTTTCCAGTATGCAAGGTTGGTTCCAAGAAATGAGCTGCAAGAAAGGGGAGTCATAGGGGACATAACCATCCCTCCAAAAACCATTAAATGGACATGAAACTATCCTTTGAATGTTTAAAAACTAAAATGAAATAATTGCAGAATTGTTTAAATTTCTGATTTTATTTCATTAATTTAACATTGTTTCCTAAAATTATGAGGAGATAGTGTCCCCCTCCCAAACTGCAACACCACTCCCCCCTATGCTGAAAGCCTAGATCCACTCCTGCTCAGCATCCTTCAGTGTTGGTGTGCAGAAAGANCAACACCACTCCCCCCTATGCTGAAAGCCTAGATCCACTCCTGCTCAGCATCCTTCAGTGTTGGTGTGCAGAAAGAGAAGGTTCATGATCTGCTGATATGTTCCCCTTAGAGCAGTCTAATTTGTCCACTGAATCAACCAGATTTCACTAGGGTAGAGGGCTCGTATACAACCAGATTTACCACAGGGATGCTCTGTTGCGAGATGAAAATGTATTAGAACTTTTCATTAGGATTCCCATTCACACCCAGTGAACACAATTGTATACATAACAGACAGGAAGGTTATTCTTGGCAGCTATTCTACACTGTCAGGCTTTTAATGTCATGATCTTTAATGTGGTTAATTCATTCGTAAACCATGTTACTGTTCTAGGTTATGAGTGGTTCATATTACTTTAGCAGAACATGCAGTCTACAGCTGATTGGTTTTGATAGCAACAGCTAGTGCTCTGTTGGCTAAAGTAAAGCGCAGATCCAAAAATGTTTTGTTTGCAACATTAGAAGCCATAAATTAAAGGGGAGTCTGAAAGCGTCAATGTAACTAGTGGTGTAGTCTGTGAAGAAAACTATGCANTTAGAAGCCATAAATTAAAGGGGAGTCTGAAAGCGTCAATGTAACTAGTGGTGTAGTCTGTGAAGAAAACTATGCACATCTGTTCATTTTCTGCAATCACTTTGTAGTTGAACTGCTTACTACTCCCGTCAATGATCCCTTCCTCTCTCTGCGATATGGCTTATATTTTAAGAGTTCCCTACAGCTAAAGTAAATAATCTTCAATGCCTACAGATCCTGTCTTTATTTATTACTGGCTTTTGTCACCCTGCTCAATTACAAGACTATTACATTCTGTACTATAAGACTTCACAAGCAAGGCATGCCTATGCAGTGTACTGCAGAGGTAAATCTCACTTTCCACCATTTATGGTGAACTATGAAGGCCTTTGGAAGACAAATTGTAGAAGCCAAGGACTACTAATGTTTGAGAGTGAATGTCACTGTCTCAGTACTCCCTTGTCTCAAACCTCCCNAATTGTAGAAGCCAAGGACTACTAATGTTTGAGAGTGAATGTCACTGTCTCAGTACTCCCTTGTCTCAAACCTCCCGAGCGCCCATTCTACTCCATACACTCAATATTTCCAAATTAAAAAATACCTTAAATTTTACACGTGACGTGTATTGNTAGCGCCCATTCTACTCCATACACTCAATATTTCCAAATTAAAAAATACCTTAAATTTTACACGTGACGTGTATTGGGCATAGTTATTTTTGACTCCAACTCACCACGTACGGTGACACATCACCCAAACAGAGAATTTAACCCCGAGTCTGCTTGCCTCCAGAGCCAACAGGCATGCTCCCAACCTGGAATCTCCCAAGGAAACAGCAGATGAGCCACTACTAGTCCATATGCCAGACGTGGATGTAACCCAGTCGCCCTGCCCGGCAAACCAAGCAAAGCCATTTGCCCCTAAGCAAGCGGCAGATACCACCTGCACACGAGGAAACAACCCCACTTCATTCCTTCCCCAAGAGAATATAGCAAGGGCTGTGCCAGCCACAGAGGGAGGAGCAACCCCATAGATGATGCCTTAACCAAAGGAAGCTGAAAGGGAGCACCAGCAAGTTGTATATAAGGCCAGACGTGTCCCCAAAATGCCAGTAGTCGTGTATGCTCAGCAGCTCGCACTACCACAGTTGTGATAGAGCTCTCTGCTATGATCTTCCTCACCAAGAACCAACAGCCTAGAAGTCTTCCAGATCAGCTACCAGCTAACCCCGAAGAAGTCTGCGACCCCTCTACACACACACTCCACTTTGCGGTGTTTCCTCAAGTCCCCTTAGGACAACATAGTCAACAGTTAGGGTTTGAGCTGTTATTATGGCTACCTAATTTGTTTACTCTAGTCCTTGTCAACAGGTCTCCTTCACCTGGTTGCTTAATAACCACAAAAGTGTAGGAATTAGTATGGGTCACAGTGTTTATTCTATTTGAATAAATCCATTCAAGTCTAACCACAGAGTTCTGATTCTAGGGTTAATTGTAAACTATTTACAACCTGGTAAGCGTCATCCTTCAAGGGAGAGGCAGGTGACTGCGAATTTAACCATATTTCCGTCAATAGGGTAGGATTGCTGACTTCTCTTAACCGGGCAGTACGTACGCTAGAAAAACACCACATATTTGCCAGTCACCCATACTGTGGACTAAATGCGCAAAGGCACTTGATGCATACGTACAGTAGAGTCCCTATTAGGTACACTCCACAAGGAAGCGAGTAGGTCGCCCTAGTCAGCTATCTCACTTCATCCACTGCATGAAATTCACTGGTTGGAGTGCCAGGCCTGAGAAGAAGTGACCTGGTCACATCCAAGCAACTCACGACGAAGCGGTAGAGCCACCCTAAGTCAGCTAACCCACTCCATCCACGTGTGAAATCCGCCAGTTGGAGTGACAGGATTGACGCAGTGTGACTCAATTGCCTCTGGGCACACTTAGCTAGAAATTCTGTCGCCTGCCCCTGCTTTGCTGCAGTTGGACTGTTAGAACCTAACCCCATACCCTTCACCCAGAGAGGAGAGATGAAGTGGAGTGTTAAGAAAGTAGCTATGGTTCCTATAGCCAAACAGTTACTAACCCATCCCAGTCAGCCTTCAACTAATTCTCCCCTCAGGAACAGGCACAGGCCGTCCGTAGGCTGCAGAGNCTACTAACCCATCCCAGTCAGCCTTCAACTAATTCTCCCCTCAGGAACAGGCACAGGCCGTCCGTAGGCTGCAGAGGCCTCACCTCCCAGTTGTCCCTAACCATTTATTCGAGCCATCCCAGAAGACCGCCGGAGAGCCGCATCCCATCGTCATCCGCCTACACTTGGGTTTACCAGTGGGCCTGGGCATCGCCGACGCCGCCCTCCGACCATTGACACCCACTGCCGCATCCAGGACCCAGTTGACCCAAGAATCGCAGAGACCAAGCTCGACTACAAGCACATTGCCCGCCGCCCTAGGATGGGGCCCTGGACACCAGCTGTCCCAACGTCAGTCAATCCCGGGTATGGCCGACACCAAATAAACCAGCACCAGCCACCACCTTAGCCGCCCGGAGAGCTCTCACTTGCACTGATGACTACATACCTTGCAGATGGCCCACCTGTCCAACATTAAATACAGGGCTGGCACAAGCCAAACATAGTTGCATCCAAGCTCCAACTCAGTAAAGCTGATGCCCCGAGTGTTACTGACCTGACACACTAAGAACCCTTCAATACATGTGACACATTCCTGCACCCTAACCATCACGTGCAAAATTTGAAAAAAGAACATTTTAAGCAACTTCATAAATGTTTGACCTAGGTTTAGCGCCACCTTATGAGCCAATGCCCCAGGCGGCAGTCCTGAGTTGCCCAGCCCTTAAGCCACTTATGTGTACCACATCAATAATGTTCATACTGTAGCCCACTGCTACAGAATATGCAGCAATTTTGCTTTTTTCTTTGTCAACTACTTGTTTGTGTTATTGGCAATATCACCAATATTTGTGGAAGCTGTCACTTCTTAATGATAAACAGTATCAGCAGTCTTCCATAAACTGGTTTACAAATTTGCAGCTGTCTTCAAATTTCTTAAAATTAGTTTTCCAAATTTTTGCTGTATAATTCTCACAGCACAGAGCAATGTGAACAGTTGTGCATGGTCTTCTTTGTATACTTACATTACAACAAAGTGATTTTTCAGTTCTGAGAGCCAGTACTCCACTTGCTGAATGTACATACGTTAGCACTGTGAAATAAAGTATCATAAACCGGGATTACTTTACACCTGCTGGGGTAACTTTGCACCACTCAAAATGTTTATTTTTCAACCATTTGGTTAAGGGTTAGTGAACACTACTTGGGTAGATAATATTGAAAATATAAAATACTCATCTACAGTGCTATGTTTCTTTGCCAAATGGCACCAAAACAAAAATTTTGAATGGTGCAAAGTTACCCCAATAAGTACAAAGTAACCCCGGTTTATGGTATTGACAACACATCATTCATTACCGTAATGATTTCATAGACTATACAAACCACATAAAAGTTCTGACATATTTGTAATCAGCATGCACAATCTCTATATCCTGAATGTTTCTTGACATATAAATGGNTGAATGTTTGTTGACATATAAATGGGATCTAGTCTGAGTGCAAATGTAAATAAACAAATAAATAAAATAAATAAATCTAAAAGGACCATGACTTTGACATCTATTCTAATAAATTTCATGATAACAAATTTTTTGGGGGCCATGGTGGTGTAAAGGTTAATTTACTCACCTCGCACCTAGGTGAACCATGCTCAATTCCTGGCGGGGCTGCTCCCAGATTTTCGCATATGGAAATTTTGCCGGACGATGCCCCTCGTCAGTGGGTTTTCTCTGGGATCTCCTGTTTCCTCCACCCTTTCATTCCGGCATTGCTCCATACTTACCTCGCTTCACACTCATCGGCTCTCAAGACCTCGATGTTAAGAGTCGCCCAAATCTCTTCACTCATTCACTCACTTACTTACTCACTCACGTATTCTTCCAACAAATATTTATAATGTCTGTAATGGTGCCCAACAGTGATATCACAAAATGTTCCAAGTTGAATTAATGGGCTATACATTCAGTGATGAACCCCATAGATATTAAAATATGTACATATGAAGCACTGCAGATCCTAAAATTTAATTACAGACTCCCCTAAAAAGCTATTAACATCTAGTTTTTTTATCCTCCATCAAATTGAATATTTTATCAAAATATTAAGTCAAAAGCTGTTATTTTTCCTGTGGTGGAATAAGGGCAAACCTGCAAAACTAATTGATTACCTATGTGCAGGAGACCATGAATATAAAGCATTTCTAAATTTTCATTAAAATCAATTTTAGTAACTTATATTAGCTAAGTGTCTTGTTTTATATGAGTTAATTATACAAAAAAATTAAATCCTACATTTTTAAATGGTGACTATTCAAACTAAAAAATTCGCANTTTATATGAGTTAATTATACAAAAAAATTAAATCCTACATTTTTAAATGGTGACTATTCAAACTAAAAAATTCGCACCCTATTTCATAATCAGTCAATGTTTGAAACAGTACACGTTTCATGAATAGTTCACACTAAGAAAATCATAAAAATACGTCTGACCTGTTTACATATTTTCTTAATGGATAAAATTCACTTTGTACAGTGGGAGTGGTGACAAGATATTCTGTGCTTACCATACACATGTACTGATTCCATTCTTTGTTCAAGAAAGTATGTTTCTAAATAGTGGTGTAAGAAAATTATGAATCTCTATGTCTGAAACTATATTTTGCAGGTGTCATTTCTGCCTAGTCCGAAAGCTGTAGAAGCCAGAGATGCCTTTGTGAAGGGTATTTATGGAAGACTCTTTGTGTACATAGTCAACAAAGTTAATTCCACCATCTACAAAACTAATGCCCCAGTGAAAAATTCTATAGGAGTACTTGATATTTTTGGCTTTGAAAACTTTGAAACAAACAGGTTTGTACTTCAAATAAAAAAAAAAATTTTTTAGATATGTTTGTATACAGCATGGGAATAAAAATTTGTATAACAAATATTTTGCAAGAGTTAGTTACACATAAAAAAAAATTCAGCACATTATTGTTATCAAGAANAAAATTTGTATAACAAATATTTTGCAAGAGTTAGTTACACATAAAAAAAAATTCAGCACATTATTGTTATCAAGAACAACTATCATAAATTTAATTAATGAGTACACTTTGGTCTGTGTTTTAAATTATTTAGTCACAAAATATCTCAATTAGTTTTTTATGCCATTTCTTTTTTCCTTGATTTAAACTAATGTCTGATATTCTAAATTTTCACCTTGTCATTGTAATTATGTAACACTTTGGGGTCTGAACTGCCTGTGATTCTTCACTATTTATCAATTGATGCAGTATGTCTTAGTTCCTTTTTATGATATCCACTTTATTGAACATTGTGATACACAGCAAGCAGCTATAAACAAATTAATTATTATTTTGATTTCTTTGCAGTTTTGAACAACTGTGCATCAACTATGCTAACGAAAACCTCCAGCAGTTCTTTGTTCAACACATTTTCAAGATTGAGCAAGAAGAATACAAGCGAGAAGGTATCAACTGGCAGAACATGGCTTTTGTCGACAATCAGGAAATTCTAGACATGATTGGGATGAAGCCTATTAATATCATGGCTCTTATTGATGAAGAATCAATGTTTCCAAAGGTATTAACTATTTTTTAAATTTTAAACTAAAAAATATAGTAATTAAATTTAAATTACAGAAAAATACACCAGTGGTTATTAAAATTGCAACACAAGAAGGACATGAGCTATCAAAACCAGATTTACTAGACAGAATACCCATCATACATAGGTGACGATTACTCTTGCAGCTCGGTGTGGTTTACAGAACATGGGGAAATCAGTACTGTGTGGTCCTACCACAAGCAGCAATAACCGCTGCTACATGACGCAGCATTGAGAGGATTTAGATGTCCGCCTGGGGTATCTCTGCCCCTGTTGCTTCGATGTGTGCCCAAAGTTCATCCTTTATGGTCGTGGGGGTCCTGTGGCAGGAAAGTTTTTGCCCAATCATGGACCACACATATTCAACGATTGAGAGATTCAGTAAACGGTTAAGCCAAAAGAGCAGTGTGACTTAGTGGTCATCCGGGAACCATCTGATGATGCGTGCCACATGCAGTTGCGCATTGTCGTGTTGGTATAGGGCCCCAGCATGGCTCTGAAGATAGGAGACAACAACAGGCTCCAAGACCTCCGCAATATAATGGTTGCTGGTCAGTGTACCAGCATTACAGACTAGGCACAAGTGAGACCGGAATCTGATGGCACCCCATAGCATAACTCCAGGTGCTGGGCCAGTATGATGGTGCATAATGCAGGACTAGGGCTGTGCGACATCCAAAATTTGATGTCAGACATCATCTGTTGTGTCAACCTTGACTTTGACATGTCACTGTCTCACCCTAGACCTCAAAATGACATGTCGCCCTTGACCCCGACAGTGTCACCCTCGACCTTAACATAACATGTCACCCTTGACCCCGACATGTTGAACGTGTCGACCTTGACTTCGACATATTGATGTCACCCTCTACCTCGATATGTCTACATGTTGCCTTTAACCTCAACATGTTGATTTGTCTACCTCAACACAGGGTATTGAAAATCGAAAATCTTAAAATATTTGGCAGTGCATCGGCCACATTGACTACAGGGGTGGACATGCAGGGAATTTCATATGACAGAGAAAATGTAAATAATTGCTCGCCCGCAAAAGTTGTTAATTGTGTGAATACAGGGTAATGTAATTATAAGCATATGCATTTAAAAATTTCAATTTTTAAGTTTGTGAACTGACAATAATAAATCTTTACCAAGTGACATAGGATCTGTATTTACTAAATAAATTATTTGTGTGTTTGTAATGGGCACTCATATGAAGTCAGTAGCATTTATCACGAGAAATATTGATGGGCTATTGCAAGTGTAATTTAATTCAACTTCACTGATAGTATATTTATTCTGTCAACTGTGGAAAAATATGGTATTGGAAGGTTTCTGTCCTAAAAATAGGTCAGGGAAAATGGTAAGATTCTGCCTGGAAAACACGGAAAAGTCAGGGAATTCTAAAATGGAATTTCAGTTGACATCCTGTAAATGTTCTTAACAAATTCATGATCTTGACCTAGACCTCTCAATTAACTTTAAACCCAAAACTTTAAGAAAATGTTGACAAATTAAAAATATCCGGAAACCTTAAAAAAAATGTATTTACATCATTTTTTTTATAAAAATGACTTTTAATTCTGTAAATTTGGTTGACCAGTCAACCATATTTGTTTTATAGGTATGTGGTACACAAAATCAAAAATCTTTGTTATTTGGCAATGTACTTACATTGGTCATGTAGCATATGATAGTGGCAATGTTGGATGTTCTGACATTGACCTTGACCTCAAAAACATTAAAGATGGGCATTCAAGAAGACGTCATGCACATTCTATTCCATTACGTGTACACTGTTTTAAACTATGCTTATAAGAGGGCTTAGGGCCTACCATTGTATATCATCTTGTTCGGGGCAGTGAGTGTTACTTATAATGTCAATTTCCTGACTCTATATCCAGTGATTGAGTAATGGTGACCAACTATGCTTTTAAATAATCTTAGTGCATATAACATTATATAAACTTTTTCCTGTTTGGGAGTTATTTCCTATGGTCTGAATTTCGTAGTCTAGTCTCCAGTGGTTGAGAGATAGGTGCTTATAAAAGTGCTACCGGTGACCTGAAATTGGTGGTGCTACCTGGAATGGTTGTGAAATAAGGGCCACCTATGCTTATTAATATGCTTACGGCCTAACGCGAGATGATGTCTTGTTTGGCATTGCGAGTATTACGAGCTGTCTGAATTTTGTGAATCTTCCTCTAGTTGGTTGTAAAATAGTGATCAGTTATGCTTATAACAGGGTTTTAGGGCCTACCAATGTGTACCATCATGTTCAAAGTCAGGAGTATTACCTGCATTCTGAATTTGGTGGCTCTATCCCCAGTTATTGTGAAATGGTGGTCAGCTATGCTAATAAAAGGCATTAGGGTGTAACGTGGGATATTGTTTTGTTCGAGTTCAGAGTGGAGTGAAGAGGTTTGGGCGGTTCATAACAATGGGGTCTTGAGAGTCAATAAGAGTGAAGCAAGGTGGATATAGGGCAGTGCCAGAATGCAAGGGTGGGGACAATGGGAAAACTCCAAGAAAACCTGCCGACCAGTTGCATTGTCCAGCAAGATTCCCACATGCAAAAATCTGGGAGCGGCCCCACTAGAAATCGAACTCAGTTTGCCTTGGTAAGAAACTAGCGCTCTAGTCACTATGCCAACCACAACCCCTTGTTGGAAGTCAGAAGTGTTACCCATGTGGGTATACTACCGCATGAAATAAATTTAAACTACATAAATATTTTTAAAAAGTTTTGTTGTTATAAAATAATTATTTAAAAAATATTCTTTTTAGAATTTATTTTTTTAATTTTCACTTAATATTTGAGGTTTGATTATTGAGGTCAGGGTTGAAGTCACAATTTCTAACATGGCAACCACCATACACAAGGTGGTCGATGAAGATACACCGGTGAATTTTAAATATTCTGTGTATACAAAAGAAGTCTAATCAAGAAGTTATGCAAAATTCAAGAATTCAAATAAATTTTTTTATTTCCATTAAAAATATTTTTCCTATTTTTGTAACTATTCTAGATTTGAGGCTACCAGGGTCAAGGTCGAAGTCATGAATGTCTAACATGACTGTATCCATACTCAACATGGCCGACACATGTAAAATGCCAAATATTAAATGTATTTAGATTTTGCATACCATTTCTATAAAGCAAATATAGGAAATAAGTCAACGAGATTTTAAGAATTAAAAAATACTTTTTATTAAATGTTATTAAAACAATTTTTCCAGATTTATTACATTTTTTAATTGTTTGGAATTTCTTTATTTTCTTGAGTTCAAGGTTGCCATAGTGAAGTGAAGGTCATTGTCGTGTTAAGAAAATCCCACATCACTACCCCATACATAACATGGCCGATGTCCCACTGGAATGAAAGAGCACAAATACCTGGTTGAAATGCTCCATGCTCCTCATCCTAATAGTCTGTGCCAGATGGAACATTTCTATAACAACATTTTACTTATTGCTTTATTGTTTCCCAACATTTTTAATGCAGTAATTAGCCATGGCCACCTTTCATAAAAATACAGTAGTGNCTTATTGCTTTATTGTTTCCCAACATTTTTAATGCAGTAATTAGCCATGGCCACCTTTCATAAAAATACAGTAGTGACTTCTTATTTCATTAGAACCCTATCCCGACCTCATTACAATAATTATTGTGACAACTTGATACGACAACCACAATATTATTTTCACTAATTTACTTTTGTATTTTTTCCCCAGTATCTGTAACTATACCTAAAATAATATTTTAAAATATCAATGTCAAAATAGTTTTAATTCAGATTTGTTATATCGGTCTTGACACGTTATTTGTAGCCTCGAGATGTCGGCCTCGCCCTCGATGTTTCGCCCTCAAGATGTTGCTCTTGACTTCGACTTGTTACCCTCGACCTCAACATGTTGCCCTCAACATTGATATTTTTCCCTTGACCTAAACATGTCTCCCTCGATGTCGACATGTGGAGTATATTCCCAAAATAATATTGACACCACAACATACATTAAATGTCGATGTCAACATTGACATGTCGACATGTTGCACAGCTGTATGCAGGACTCTGCCAGGTGTGCGCCATGGTGCCGCCAGACATAGATGCGACCATCGTGGTGCTGCAAGCAGAAACAGGATTTGTTTGAGGAGACAATGGCACCCCATTCATCCCTCCAGGCCCAATGTTCCACGTACCATTGCAGCCACAGACGTCTGTGGTGAATAGTCAGTGGCAGCCGCAGTAATGGCCGGCTGGACAAAATGCCCTGATGCTGCAGACAGCAACAAACCATGTTTCCTGACACAGATTGATATGCCACATGCCTGAACTCCTGAGCAAGAGTATTTAATGCGGCTGAACAGTCTGTAATCACCAATCACACCAGATTTGTGTCCTTGTGCTCATTGGTGCAAAGGGGTCATTGGTTTCCTACATTTGGCCCAGTCCTTCCCTCCTCGACCCACTGATCCTATATCTTCTTCACTGTGGTTGCATTTCTTGCAACGTGAGAACCAATTTTGTGGTTGGATAATCCATAATCCCAATAGGCCACAGTTTTCCAGCAAAGGCAGAAACCTGTTTGTATGGTTGTTGTGTGGTTCAACGTGGCGTGATCACTCTGTCTGTGCACATAAACAGCGGGAAAACACAATGCCACAACGTACAAGGTGCATCCTTCTTGGTGATTCAGTTTTAATGGCCAGCAGCGTAACAGCCAGCTCCTCAGCTAGAACTGGGTTACTTGAGATTTAGTTTTATGCTGCCTTACAATTAAGTTTTATTGGCTGCCGCACATTGCTCCTTCCCCATGGACTGATCAATCTCTAGAACTTTGAATCGAATTTTATTTATACTACTTATCCTTAGTACTTATATCATATTTAATATAATATAGAACAAATAAAATAATTACAATTCTCATTTGAATAGAACGAACACTGCTTGTGGTTTGGGTCTCTTCTCATAGTACTTCTGTATCTATTCTGTCTTTGTTCTGCCTTTGCTTTACCCACTTATTATCTAACCTTGTGCAATCTTTCAGCTGGTCAGGAAGATCCGGTCCATCCCTGACGTAAGGCAGCTTATTCTGCTTACCGCCAGTCTTCTCTCATCTCATTCATGCTGTTCATACTTTATAATATAAACATGGATGTTATACTTTTGATAACCCTGTTTGTTTGCCAGAGATTATTTCACGTTACTTGTGTAACCTCAATAAGAAACACACAATCACAATGAAATATTTTATCTAACAATAATTTGATTTAACTTTGATCAAAAGTAGATAAAAAAATACCACTAATAATACGTCTTAACTATTTTAAGGATGAAGGTGTTGCACTTAGTTGCACCTCCTGTTCACTTGATCATTTTTTTGTCACTTGAAACTGTTAAATGAATTGTAGCAAAAAATTTTCCTATAGTTTGCAGAAATATGGCACCATATAAGGCACTACGTTGTTAATAATTTTCTTAAAAATAAAAAAAGACAAGAGCATAAATAATTTCATACTTGAAGATATAAACACACACAAATAACTAGACAACCTAGTTTCATGTGTGGATGCATGGTTTCAACGTTTTAACCAGTCTTCTCATGCAAAGAGTACATACTGTATATACTGTGATTTAGTAGGCATTGTGTTGTAATCAGTTGTAATCAGTAGCTGTTAGGCAAACTAGGATGTGGCAAGAAATTTAAATGTTAAGTACATGGTTTTTTATATCAGGTAGATATTGTGTGAGGCGTGAGAGAGTTAGATCAGTAGCCTGCCTGGATTCTAAGAAAAAGGTGTCGACAGCAGAAGTCAAAGGAACACCAAGTAAAAGCAAGCAACTCGGATATCCCCCAAGTTGTTCCTTATAATAAAGGCGTCAACAAACTCAGAATCATCCTCAACTCTAGATACAAAATTCTGGCTACTCATGTGAAAATGTTCTTAAAAACACTTGAATTGGTTTTCATTGCATCTCCTGCACTATCTTGATGTTGTTTATTGCAGTAATTGCTTAATGACAATAAAATAAAATCAATCAATCATCAATCCTTCAAGTCCTTCAACCACAGACTAACTAATTAAACATATCCTATCCAGGACACTTACAGCTGTGCTACAGAAAACCTGTTCTACCAGCTACAGTGTAATCACTGCAATACATAATACATTGGCTTTGTCACCAGCACTCTCAGGTAGAGAACAATGGCCACAGAGCTGACATGAAACAATTATATTAACTTACAGGAAGCANCTTGTGCTCATTGGTGCAAAGGGGTCATTGGTTTCCTACATTTGGCCCAGTCCTTCCCTCCTCGACCCACTGATCCCATATCTTCTTCACTGTGGTTGCATTTCTTGCAACGTGAGAACCAATTTTGTGGTTGGATAATCCACAATCCCAATAGGCCACAGTTTTCCCGCAAAGGCAGAAACCTGTTTGTATGGTTGTTGTGTGGTTCAACGTGGCGTGATCACTCTGTATGTGCACATAAACAGCGGGAAAACACAATGCCACTACGTACAAGGTGCGTCCTTCTTGGTGATGCAGTTTTAATGGCCAGTAGCATAACAGCCAGCTCCTCAGTTAGAACTGGGTTACTTGAGATGTAGTTTTATGCTGCCTTACAATTAAGTTTTATTGGCTGCCGCACATTGCTCCTTCCCCATGGACTGATCAATCACTAGAACTTTGAATCCAATTTTATTTATACTAGTTATGCTTAGTACTTATATCATACTTAATATAATATAGAACAAATCAAATAGTTACAATTCTCATTTGAATAGAACGAACACTGCTTGTGGTTTGGGTCTCTTCTCATAGTACTTCTGTATCTATTCTGTCTTTGTTCTGCCTTTGCTTTACCCACTTATTGTCTAACCTTGTGCAATCTATCAGCTGGTCAGGAAGATCAGGTCCATCCCTGACGTAAGGCAGCTTATTCTGCTTATCGCCAGTCTTCTCTCATCTCATTCATGCTGTTCATGATTTCTGTTTGTTTGCCAGATATTATTTCACGTTACTTGTGCAACCTCAATAAGAAACACACAATCACAATGAAATATTTTATCTAACAATAATTTGATTTAACTTTGATCAAAAGTAGATAAAAAAATACCACTAATAATACGTCTTAACTATTTTAAGGATGAAGGTGTTGCACTTAGTTGCACCTCCTGTTCACTTGATCATTTTTTTGTCACTTGAAACTGTTAAATGAATTGTAGCAAAAATTTTCCTATAGTTTGCGGAAATATGGCACCATATAAGGCACTACGTTATTAATCATTTTCTTAAAAATAAAAAAAGACAAGAGCACAAATAATCTCATACTTGAAGATATAAACACACACAAATAACTAGACAACCTAGTTTCATGTGTGGATGCATGGTTTCAACGTTTTAACCAGTCTTCTCATGCAAAGAGTACATACTGTATATACTGTGATTTAGTAGGCATTGTGTTGTAATCAGTTGTAATCAGTAGCTGTTAGGCAAACTAGGATGTGGCAAGAAATTTAAATGTTAAGTACATGGTTTTTTATATCAGGTAGATATTGTGTGAGGCGTGAGAGAGTTAGATCAGTAGCCTGCCTGGATTCTAAGAAAAAGGTGTCGACAGCAGAAGTCAAAGGAACACCAAGTAAAAGCAAGCAACTCGGATATCCCCCAAGTTGTTCCTTATAATAAAGGCGTCAACAAACTCAGAATCATCCTCAACTCTAGATACAAAATTCTGGCTACTCATGTGAAAATGTTCTTAAAAACACTTGAATTGGTTTTCATTGCATCTCCTGCACTATCTTGATGTTGTTTATTGCAGTAATTGCTTAATGACAATAAAATAAAATCAATCAATCATCAATCCTTCAAGTCCTTCAACCACAGACTAACTAATTAAACATATCCTATCCAGGACACTTACAGCTGTGCTACAGAAGACCTGTTCTACCAGCTACAGTGTAATCACTGCAATACATAATACATTGGCTTCGTCACCAGCACTCTCAGGTAGAGAACAATGGCCACAGAGCTGACATGAAACAATTATATTAACTTACAGGAAGCANTGTCACCAGCACTCTCAGGTAGAGAACAATGGCCACAGAGCTGACATGAAACAATTATATTAACTTACAGGAAGCATGCAGCATTACAGAACCCCAGCCTGTTGTGTGACTGGTGCTTATGAATAATTTAACCAGAAGTACCCTGAAAGGTGTAAAAGAAAAAGCAGTCCTGTTCCATGGTCGGTGTGTTCCTTCACCTGGTCTTACTCCAGTTGATTTGTTCCTTTTAAGTCATGTAAATGTAATGTGTTGTCTGTATGAAAAACACCCATTGTTAATGAAAGGAACTCCCGAGGAGAATTCTTGTTACTCATGGTATCATCAAAACATCTCCAGGGATGTTAAAGTAANTTAATGAAAGGAACTCCCGAGGAGAATTCTTGTTACTCATGGTATCATCAAAACATCTCCAGGGATGTTAAAGTAAATTCAAATGAACATCTACTGTAAACATACTCATCTTACCCGATATGTAATTTAGTAGGTGATTATACCTACAAACAGTTCAATTTTGGGGGTATAACTTAAGAAAGCGGCNGTACCCGATATGTAATTTAGTAGGTGATTATACCTACAAACAGTTCAATTTTGGGGGTATAACTTAAGAAAGCGGCATTCCTAAGCCAGGGTTCCTTATCTGATATTGGCGTATGTGTCATATTCCATCATTTCTGAAAATCCAAAACATCATCATAGAAACATTCTGTATTAGTATTATGGGTGTCACCAGTTGTTGTTGCATACCATCTATTATTGTTGTTTCAGCTCTGGACCATATCTCCTATATATGTTCAATTTTTTTTATCTTTAACTCTGAGGAAACTTCATCAAGCTCCTCCCCCAAGTCTCTCTGTCCAGCTGAAGTGTGCTGTGCTTCAAACCTTTGCACCTAAATGGGTATGTCTGGTGTTCTGTTTGTCACACTGATGATTATGATGCATTTGGTGTGTAAACAGGAATCATGATGACGGTGTGGTGTAGTTTACCATGGAATTTGTCGCATAAACTATCCTTTTCCCGAATCAACAAGTGTGGATCTGAGCAAAGCTGAACTGTAAACCTCCTCTGCCTCTGGGGGTTTCTCCCCGAATAGCAGCCATGGGTGCACGCTGGGGTTGTGCCACAAATGCACTGCCTATCCCTTGCATTGATGTCACATAAACTCTCCTATAAGTCATACGTATCAATGTGCTCTGGTTGGGTGATAAGACTTTCAGCCAAAATGCAATGTGCAATGATTCAGTAAGAATTAGGCTGTGAAGCTTTATTGAGATAGATACTGTCATAGTTGAATCCAGCAATAGNTGTGCAATGATTCAGTAAGAATTAGGCTGTGAAGCTTTATTGAGATAGATACTGTCATAGTTGAATCCAGCAATAGTATACCAGTGTTATCTTAGAGAGATTCTCACTGGGAATACACAGTCTGGAGCATTTGTTCAACCTCAGAAAAGACACAGTTGGTCAGCACCAAATAGCGGCTTGTCACCTGAAGAGGCTTTGACTGTTCTGACCCTGAGTGGATGGTGCAAATTCACATAAGAATCCATGACCACAATTATATCTGACAACAGAGCAATGGATGAGGATAAAATAATGGTGCGGCCCAACAGTCCATTTTAACTTCCTCCCTTAGCCACCAATTTCCTACCAGCAGCTTGCATGACTCCTGTGACTACAAGAAAACGAGTCCAGCATGGAATGATGTGGTGCAAGGAGGGGAGATGTGGTGTAGTTGCTACACACGCCAGTGATCAATAACTCATACCTGCTACCACAAACACCTTCCAGAAGGTTGGAGATTTTCTCACCTTTTGTGAAACTTTCAATGCTGGATTAGGTCATCTGTGCTAAATAATCCAGTAAGGATTAGCACAGGTATAAACACAGCCCTTTACTGTGCCAAAAGGGGTTTTTTACGAGTATGTGGATGACTGTCTTTAAATGATGGGACCAAGCGAAGTGGCGAAGTGGTAACTCACTGGACTCACATTTGGAAGCTCCCGGGTTCGATTCCCGGTCCAGCCATCCTGATTTCGGTTTTCTATGGTTACCCTAAATCACTCCAGGCGAATGCTGGGATGAGTCCTTAACAAAGGCCATTGCAGATTCCTTCCTCATTCCCTCGTCCCTGTACAACTTACACCGTCTCTAATGACCTCACTGTCTACGAGACGTTAAGCCCAACTACCTACCTTTAAATGACGGGGGTAATTATCAAATGGAAAGTTTTTGTGAACATGCACCACCACAGATATATGTTGTCACAGAAAACCCAGAGGATGGCATAGAAAAACACACTGAAAACAAGCCAAGATTAGCTGTGTTCAAGAGATACTTCAAACACAAAAGTAGTACCACATGGAATTAGATCAGCTTTTTTTACAAAAAAAAAAGAGAAAAAACAGAATGTGTTACCAAATGAACAAACAGTAGAATCAATATAAAGGTACACACAAAAATCCTGGACTGTATGAAACAACAAAGATATCACAAAAGGACACTGAGCTTTCTATTATTTTATTTTATTTAAGGAACTGGCATCTCAGCTCGACATGTTGCTGCTGGTTTGCCAAAAAGACTCTGTGTGTTCTTCTGTGCTTTTTGTTTCGTCCAGTTTTGTTCTCATTCGTATATGTATTTTTGCCTCAATGTTTGTTTACTTTTCCATGTGTCATCTGGAATACTTGACGTGTATCTATGTATAATGGCATTNCCATGTGTCATCTGGAATACTTTACGTGTATCTATGTATAATGGCATTAATGTTTGTTCATTTGGTTACTCATCCTGTTGTTTTAGTTTTAATTATTTGAATGTGTTCAAAATCATAATATTCGAGACTGATTGTTCAAATTGATTGGTAAAATAGGTTTCAAAATACAGTAGACTCCCGATCTAACATTTTTCCGCGGACTGCCAAAAAATTTTCATACATCCAGTGTTTGACATGTACATAAAAAAAATACAACTTCTTACTTTATTAAACTTTATGTTAAGTATAATTAGAGCTGTACATTATCTGTGAATAAAGTTTAACTAATAAACATAATAAAAATTGGAATTACTATATTAGTATTACTGTAAATAATACATTAAAAAACCAATTCACCTCAATCCATTTAAATGAAGAATATAAAATCACAAAATACTGCAAACATGTTTTAAGGTAATTCGTGGATACGGACTACACCACACAAATCTGTGATCAAAATTAAGTAGAAAATATCATTTGGTAAAAAAGCTTAAGACCCTTAGTTTAGGAGAACGATGACATTAAATTAGATAAATGACTTTCATTTACGTTAAGCATAGCATACAGCATCAGCAGACAAAATGTCATAACAGGTGTTCAAAGTTTACTCTGTCTTAGCAATACACTTTTCTACATGTTGGATGCATGCAGCACTCATGGAGTTTGGCTGCCGGATACACCCATGGCCATTGCCATGTCCTAGTACTCAGTGCATGTGAACTCCATGGCCTCTTTGGCACTACTGAGCTCGGCTCATTCCCTTACCGTATACCTTACGACAGACACATTAGTTGCAGCGTTGCCACATGACCTCACCTTTATCTAACTGGAGTACCACATGTTTGCTACAATGATTTTTAAACTTTTCATGTAGTTTTTCTCATAAACGAAGGGTCTTATGTATTTTTACTAAAGAGTATTTTCTACTTAGTTTTGATCACAGACTCANAATACTTGACGTGTATCTATGTATAATGGCATTAATGTTTGTTCATTTGGTTACTCATCCTGTTGTTTTAGTTTTAGTTATTTGAATGTGTTCAAAATCATAATATTTGAGACTGATTGTTCAAATTGATTGGTAAAATAGGTTTCAAAATACAGTGGACTCCCGATCTAACATTTTTCCGCGGACTGCCAAAAAATTTTCATACATCCAGAATTTCAGTTGATGAGTGTTTGACATGTACATAAAAAAAATACAACTTCTGACTTTATTAAACTTTATGTTAAGTATAATTAGAGCTGTACATTATCTGTGAATAAAGTTTAACTAATAAACATAATAAAAATTGGAATTACTATATTAGTATTACTGTAAATAATACATTAAAAAACAATTCACCTCAATACATTTAAATGAAGAATATAAAATCACAAAATACTGCAAACATGTTTTAAGGTAATTCGCGGATACGGACTGCACCACACAAACCTGTGATCAAAATTAAGTAGAAAATATAATTTGGTAAAAAAGCTTAAGACACTTAGTTTACGAGAACGACGACATTAAATTAGATAAATGACTTTCATTTATGTTAAGCATAGCATACAGCATCAGCAGACAAAATGTCATAACAGGTGTTCAAAGTTTGCTCTGTCCTTAGCAATACACTTTTCCACATGTTGGATGCATGCAGCACACATGGAGTTTGGCTGCCGGATACACCCATGGCCATTGCCATGTCCTAGTACTCAGTGCATGTGAACTCCATGGCCTCTTTGGCACTACTGAGCTCGGCTCATTCCCTTACCGTATACCTTACGACAGACACATTAGTTGCAGCGTTGCCACATTACCTCACCTTTATCTAACTGGAGTACCACATGTTTGCTACAATGATTTTTAAACTTTTCATGTCGTTTTTCTCATAAACGAAGGGTCTTATGTATTTTTACTAAAGAGTATTTTCTACTTAGTTTTGATCACAGACTCANCGTTTTTCTCATAAACGAAGGGTCTTATGTATTTTTACTAAAGAGTATTTTCTACTTAGTTTTGATCACAGACTCATGTGGTATAGTCCGTATCCACAAATAACCTGACACTCTTATAATTTATTGTAATCCAACATGGAATGCAAGCTGTCCCGAAAATTTCAAACCCTCTCTGAAAAAGAAGATAATATGACACGAAATGCAAACTGAATTTTGAATGTACTGCATGCATTTGATCATCTCAAAGCATGTGGAGGAGGAAACAAACCACCTCTCCCCTTCCAAACNTTTTGAATGTACTGCATGCATTTGATCATCTCAAAGCATGTGGAGGAGGAAACAAACCACCTCTCCCCTTCCAAACCACTCATTATACAGAGGGAGGGTGCAAGAATGCTCCCTTCCCACCTGCCATGTAAGGGGAGGAAACAAACTNCAAACCACTCATTATACAGAGGGAGGGTGCAAGAATGCTCCCTTCCCACCTGCCATGTAAGGGGAGGAAACAAACTCTGCGGAATAACACAGAGGAGAGCCAAAGCTTATGCATTTCTACATCACTCTACTTTGGTGATGACGTGCTCGCATGGAAATTGTGTAGTTGAAGTAATTAATATTACTTAATTATTATTAGAAAGGTGTGTGGCTGAGTGAGAGAGAGAGAGAGAGAGAGAGAGAGAGAGAGAGAGAGAGAAGAGAGAGAGAAGAAGAGAGAGAGAGAGAGAAGGAGAGAGAGAGAGAGAGAGAACACAAGGACACCATGCTGTGGTTGCTAGGTAACTGCTTTTCCTCTTGGCAGGTGTGTAAGGGGAGGGAGCATGCCAGAGCCACACCGCCGCGTCACAGACACCATCAACTGAACTGGAGTGTGTTGCGCCGCGCCGCAGTGATGATAAACGGTGGCGCCTTTAACGTATTTCACACCCAGTTATTAGACGTTTTCATAACAATCTGCTTAAAAATGATTGTTGCAGGAAATCTTAAATGAAGGGACCGAAAGATATTTTGGTCAATGCAATATCTGATAAACGATAAAAGCAGGTAATTTCATAATTATTTACATGGGAATTTTGCCGGGGCCACAGAAAATTGATGGTGGATACGGTTTATTGGTACATGTGTTTTCGATACATCGAGAGTCCACTGTACCGTTATTCACTAAATATCAGGTAAAGACCTCCAGACTGTTGGTTTACACTGGAAAAATATAAATGAATCAAATAAACCTTTATTCTATGAAAGTACATGTATCGGTTAAATTTTCCTAAAGAGCAGCAATTTAATTTGCTTCAGATCATGTAACTCTCTCAAAGACATTAAATAGGTGCAAGTAAAATTATTTCCCTTTTTGAAAATTAAATAACCATTATTTGCTAATAGTTAATAATAAAAGCACTAACAGGAATTCTTATACATTCATTTTACTTCCAGGGTAATGATAGATCACTTCTGAACAAAATGAACCTGAGTCATGGCAAAAATAAGAACTACATAGAACCACGGTCGAATGAAGTCCAGTCATTTGGTTTAAACCATTTTGCAGGGGTAGTAACTTATGATGTGAAAGGTAAGTTCTCTTTGAATCATTACATTCATTATTTAACTATAGCGTAAAAATTAATATGAACTGTTGTCTAGCACTTAATCAAGTCACAAAACCTACCTCTGCCAGAAAGTGAATTTAGTGTAGTCTCTTTTTGGTGCATTACATCCTCTTGACAGGTACAAAAGGAATGATGTATGTATAACAAGTGTAATGTCTTTTATCCACAGTAAATGTGTGTGTTATCAACTCACAGTCTAGCTGATACCAGTAGATAGTTCCCTCACTAATTTTTCAAAAATGGCTTTTACTTCCAATAAAAATACTACAGAAATGGGAATGGATTTAGGAAAAGCACTGGCAAGTATTACCAGATATTCATTTGGAATTATGTAAAATGGTATTCAGACAATGTAAAATGTAGCAAAACGTTGTACAACATGAATCGTATTGTCTGGTTGAAAAATGAAATTTTACTTTATTTGAAATCTAAGAAAGAACACACATTTAATAAAATCTATAGCTGGGCTAAAATCAAAAAGTCATGCAACAGATGACCTCAATCATTATTACTGCCTGAACAGCTTACATCAGGGGTGGTCAACCCAGAGCATGCATGCCACTTGTGGCACGTAGGTCAAGTTTTAGTGGCACGAGGCACAGGAAACTTTTGTACCACTTTATTATGTTTTATAAAATTTACATTAAAAGTTGTTATTTGCATAATTATTATTGTGATATTAAATAAATTATCCATTCTAAATTCTGTACTGTTCAACAATAATAAATGATGTTATGTGTATAGCATTTTCAGTTATTATTTATTCTTAGAATAACAACATATATTTTTGGAGGCGTGCTTAAAGTAAAATATTCTATCTATATGTGGCACATCTTAAAAAAATGTGGGTAACCACTGGCTTACGTAATTGCTGCCCAAGTTTTCATTTACTTATAAACAAACATATTCCAGCACAGTCAATGAGAACATATCCATAAACCTTCAAAAACATTCTAGTGCTTACAAAAAAAAAATATAACTGTTAGACATTTACACTAACGTGTCTGGTGTTATTTCTTTCCATGTCAATCATGGTTTGCAAAGCATGTCTATGAAAACAATTTTTATATGTACTTTTTATTGTGAAAAGTTCCATGTAGTGTAACCTCATCATCTAAGGTAATTTAAGCTTCGTAGAAATGTATATATTTTTAATTTCATTACTAAGTCAGCATGCAACAGGTTTATTTCAATTTAAAGTGTACATCAAAGCTGTGCGAAACTCCCACACATCTCAGGTATAACAACAACAAAAAGGATTACTGATTTTGATTTTAAGGTAGATGTAGATTCGTTTCCAATGGAGCACTTCACTTGTCTATACAGCATGCAGGATTCATTAAAAAGTTGTACAGACACTACCAAAATTGTCAGAAAATTAGGTTTACAATTTAAAATGTGTATAATAGAAGAAAGCATATATTTTGTAACATTAAAAAATATTTTACTAGAATTTACTTATTTCAATATTTTAATATATCTAATAATAAGAGTCTGTGTTAATGAAAATGCAAACTTATTTCCATTCTGGATGCTTCAGAAAGCATATTTTGCAAAAAAAAAAACCATCAGGCAAGCTTATCATAATAATCACCCTGATTGTATGTAATAAAAAACTAGTAATGATGTTTACAAATATTTTTAATAATTAACTGATTTCAGCCACAAAAATTATTATTTTTATAACTAAAGTAAATGTGCATAAAATTAACTATTAAAAATATTTGTACACATTATTACTAACGTTTCATTACATACAATTAGGGTAATTATTATCATCTTGCTTCATCCAAAATGGAAATACCCTTAACCTTAAATTTTGATTAAAATTTAACTCTTAAAATTTAATTTTTGAAAAAACAAATTTTAGCAAAATAGTTTATCGTACAAAGTATATACTTTCTTCTTTCATTTGCAACTTAAATCATCCTTTTCTAACAATTTTGGTAGTGTCTGTATTACTTTTTAATGAACTCTGCAGGTTGTACAGTCAGGTACAATGCTCCATTGCAAGCCACTCNTTATTATTTTTATAACTGAAGTAAATGTGCATAAAATTAACTATTAAAAATATTTGTACACATTATTACTAACGTTTTATTACATACAATTAGGGTAATTATTATCATCTTGCTTCATCCAAAATGGAAATACCCTTAATCTTAAATTTTGATTAAAATTTAACTCTTAAAATTTAATTTTTGAAAAAACAAATTTTAGCAAAATATTTTATAGTACAAAGTATATACTTTCTTCTTTCATATGCAACTTAAATCATCCTTTTCTAACAATTTTGGTAGTGTCTGTATTACTTTTTAATGAACTCTGCAGGTTGTACAGTCAGGTACAATGCTCCATTACAAGCCACTCTACTTTTACACCTTAAACAGGTATGTGCAATAATATTGCCAGCAGGACAATGTCAGGGAATATCTTAAGGAATAAAAGACACTTAGACATTGCTTAACAGATGAGATCTTTAGCACTGATACAGTGAAGCGAGGTTAAGATGGACCACTGGTAAAATGCAATGGTGGGGGAAAATAGAGAAATGGGAGTACTCCAAGAAAACACATCATTCATCAGCAACATCAACAAAATTTCCTACAAGGGAAAATTCAGTTTTGACCCTGCTGATTTAACATCACTGCAACCCCAACATCATAAGAAAAATTCTTAAAAATTTTGAAATTGCAGTTTAATGAGTCTTTTACCCTTCCTCGTGCATCCAAGATACAAGTTTGTTACTCTAGCACTGGTTTATGTTTACTGATTGAGTACTGGCCTGATTCAAACTGCTTCTGAATCAAGATGCTATTAATTTAACTCATTGCAGATTTCTTAGAAAAGAATCGTGACTCCTTCAGTGCAGACCTCAAACAACTGATATACATATCCAGTAACAACTTTCTGAAGAATTTGTTTGCTGATGACCTGGCACAGGCTGACTCTAAGAAGAGGAACTTATCTCTGTCATATCAGTTCAGAAAATCTTTGGAATTGCTGATGAAAACTTTGGGTAGCTGCCATCCATTCTTTGTTCGGTGCATCAAACCTAATCACTTCAAGAAACCAAAGGTAAAAAAAGTACTTCTACATTTAATATTTGTCTTCTAATGAACGTACTTTACTTAAACAAAAATTTTATACCATGTAATTATAGCACAATCTACGATCATAACATATAGTGTAAGTGAGTACTGGTAAGTATAATTATGTACTGAGGCATATTTATCTGCATATCAACCATATTTATCTCCATATCTTATACCCCAGCGTATCTTGGACCTTGTATTTTTACTTCCAAATTTGAGGAAAAAAAATTTCATCACATGTTGTCTGCATATGGAGTTTCAACATATGGCTGCAAGAGGATGGATGGTATGCTGGTGCATATCTACTTATAGGTGTAGCTATCGTCATTCATTGAAAACAGTTTGTATTTTTGTTTTATTTTATGTGTGCCATTGTCAAACAGTAATTTGTATGGAAGACAAGAAGCCTGGTGCTTCACCTCATGTTCCTCTGGAATCGCTCTTTTGCCACCCTCAGGCAACAGAGAGAGACAGTAATGTTTCACTTTCAAGTATTGTCACGGTAAGAGCGAAATGGTGAGGGGAAGAAAGGAAATGGCACATCAATAGGAGGTCCTTTGTGTTCGAGCACAGGTGGGGAATAAGGGGGATGGCCATTAGGGTGGGGCCATGGTGCATACAAGGATAGAGTTGTAACTCAATGGTGTAACAAGAGAACCTTATCTTATTCATTTGTTTAACAAAGTAGGNCTTCTAATGAACGTACTTTACTTAAACAAAAATTTTATACCATGTAATTATAGCACAATCTACGATCATAACATATTGTGTAAGTGAGTACTGGTAAGTATAATTATGTACTGAGGCATATTTATCTCCATATCTTATACCCCAGCGTATCTTGGACCTTGTATTTTTACTTCCAAATTTGAGGAAAAAAAATTTCATCACATGTTGTCTGCATATGGAGTTTCAACATATGGCTGCAAGAGAATGGATGGTATGCTGGTGCATATCTACTTATAGGTGTAGCTATCGTCATTCATTGAAAACAGTTTGTATTTTTATTTTATTTTATGTGTGCCATTGTCAAACAGTAATTTGTATGGAAGACAAGAAGCCTGGTGCTTCACCTCATGTTCCTCTGGAATCGCTCTTTTGCCACCCTCAGGCAACAGAGAGAGAGTGTAATGTTTCACTTTCAAGTATTGTCACGGTAAGAGCGAAATGGTGAGGGGAAGAAAGGAAATGGCACATCAATAGGAGGTCCTTTGTGTTCGAGCACAGGTGGGGAATAAGGGGGATGGCCATTAGGGTGGGGCCATGGCGCATACAAGGATAGAGTTGTAACTCAATGGTGTAACAAGAGAACCTTATCTTATTCATTTGTTTAACAAAGTAGGTTCTATAGTATTTTCAACTTTAGAACATAGAGATTAGCTACTTTTTTTGGGCAATATTTATCTACACTTATATCATGTAAAATAATGTTGGTAATGTTTCTGCTTTAAGAGTTCATGTTCTGGTGTAACTTTGTAATGAACATTTATTTGTTTGTTGTATTAAATGTTTACATGCAGTTTTTTACATAAAGTATAAAAATAATATGCATTAAGTTTAACTGCTAAAAAAATTTAACAATTTTAATGCAATTATATCTTAAAGAATTATTAATTACTTGCAATTCATTAACTGAGTAATTATGACAACTTAAGTAACGTACTACAGTTTTGCAAATTTTGCCAGTGCCCAAGTCAGTTCAACAACATTTTAAGATTTAAAAAAGCAACACCACCAGAGTTCATAAGGCACTGCTGACTCAGCATTTTGGTGCAGGTATTTGATCGCAACCTTTGCTGTCGTCAACTTCGCTACTCTGGAATGATGGAGACAGCTAAAATTAGAAGAGCTGGCTTCCCAATCCGACATGGTTTCAAAGAATTTGTGTACAGGTACAGAATGCTTGTACCAGGAATACCACATGCTTCTAAGGTAATATAAAATTTAAAAAAAAATTTTTATGATAATCTGGAATACCTTTTATAAAAATAACATGGGTTTTATTATCTTGTACTTAATTTGCATTACTTACCTTATATTTTATTTATTTCAGCAAACTGATATGTGTGTAGTGAATACTACAGTAAAACATTCTATCCTACTTTGAAAACAAAAATCAGTTCAGTTACTAAATTGTTTAAGTCCTATGAAAGAATTGAATGATGTGTATTTGAATCCCTGCTATGCCAATGAATTTTATCTAACAATTCAGAACTGGGTAAATTAGTTAATGTTTTTAATTATTTTATTTTACTTCATAAGCCATTCTTTCAAAGCCTTTTATAGCAATTTTCTGGTAACACAAATAAGACTCAACATTTACATATCCTTTTCCTTTGCTTTTCTTTAACCAGTTACCAATTTGAACACTGTGCTCCATACTTACCTCCTACCTAGGCTAACTGGGTTCGATTCCCAGCGAGGTCGCTCTTGAATTTTCGCACGGAGGAATCGTNTGCTGGTAACACAAATAAGACTCAACATTTACATATCCTTTTCCTTTGCTTTTCTTTAACCAGTTACCAATTTGAACACTGTGCTCCATACCAGTCATTCAAACCAGATCAGCAGTATGTCCCATGAACCTACAACAGGGGGCCTCAGTTGTGTAGTGGTCAGACTACTTACCTCCTACCTAGGCTAACTGGGTTCGATTCCCAGCGAGGTCGCTCTTGAATTTTCGCACGGAGGAATTGTGCCGGACAATGCCGCTGGTCTGAGGGTTTTCTCAGGGATCTCCTGTTTCCCTTACCCTTTGATTCCGGCGTTGCTTCATACTCACCTCACTTCACCCTCATTGGCTCTCAAGACCTCTATGTTAAGAGCTGCCCAAATCTCTTCACTCACTCGCCAACAGTCCTTGCTGTCAATCCCTCAATGATAAATTATTGAGATGCTAGAATTTTGTTGAATTTTACTAGAAAACTTTTGACTTAGTTTCCGTTTAGCATTAGATACACCGGTGCAGTTGTCACTCTTAAAATTCAGTATAAAAAATGGACGGAAAATGTTAAAAGATTAATTTATTTAGCTTAATTCCCATGCAAGAATTTGAGTTACAGTGCAACTCAAAATGCATAAGTAATGAATTCAGTCAGTCTTATTACTTGAAATAATTACAGTCAGTTGTCACACAATGAAATTATGACTTACCATCACCACAAGAATCAATTGACAACTACTCTGAACATTCCATGGAAAATACCAAATCACTGTATGTTGTAAAGTCAGAAAATAGTAGACCATAAAAATTAAATGTAGTAAAAAAAACAAGAAAAAAGTGGAGTGACAAACAAAAATTCCATGCTCTGAGGCAAGGTTGAAAATAAATATGCACTCAAGCTTATGAAAATGGTGACCAAGAGAAGAGTTTCAAAATGAAAACCCTTCTGGNACTACTCTGAACATTCCATGGAAAATACCAAATCACTGTATGTTGTAAAGTCAGAAAATAGTAGACCATAAAAATTAAATGTAGTAAAAAAAAACAAGAAAAAAGTGGAGTGACAAACAAAAATTCCATGCTCTGAGGCAAGGTTGAAAATAAATATGCACNAAAAAAAAACAAGAAAAAAGTGGAGTGACAAACAAAAATTCCATGCTCTGAGGCAAGGTTGAAAATAAATATGCACTCAAGCTTATGAAAATGGTGACCAAGAGAAGAGTTTCAAAATGAAAACCCTTCTGGCAACCATCATAATATGATGGTTGGCATATTATGCTAACATAGAATGAGGAGAACAAAAACAAACAACAGTGTTTTACCATTCCCACTTTCCACAAACTTACAATTTCCTCCAGTCGCACATGTAAACATTGCTCAGTGCAGATTCCCAGCATTTTCAATTCCTGTTATCAAAGACACACAGTAGGCCTAAAGCATTTGATCACATGACTGTGAGCATCTGCTCTTCTTTATCAGCCAACCTTTATTTATGTTTATCTTCATCAGTTCCAGAACAATGTGAGAATGCATCTTTGCGAGCTGGCAGCTTATTTCTGCAGTAAAAAGATTAACACACAATTTTCTTGCATTCTATCATCTGCATGTATGAAATAACTTTCCCACTGGGAAACGTCTTTAAAATGCACACTTTTAAAATGCAATTTTAACTATTTTTCACAATGTTAAAATTTTTAACGAAATAATGATTTACATATCTGAGATTTAAACTCTGTTGATTTCTGAAATAATATTTTGACACAACTAATTTTAAATCACATTAATTAATTTCCTTAAGCCTTGATGCATCATTGAAGGGTTCAGAGCCTCAAGTGATAGCAGCCAGCAATGTCATAAATAGTTTAAGGTCATACATACTTATTTTGGTTATTCATGTAAAACTAGTACTCCAGTGTTTCGTGTCTCTCATTGATACATAGGTTAAACTGCCAGAAAATACTACACAAAAAATTACTAAAAATATTACGGAAATAGTTAGAAAAAAAAANATACATAGGTTAAACTGCCAGAAAATACTACACAAAAAATTACTAAAAATATTACGGAAATAGTTAGAAAAAAAAAATTTTTTACTAGCAAATAAAACCTCTTAAAAGATTCTCACTACTCATAACTTACTGTGTGTGTTCATTNAAAAAAAAATTTTTTACTAGCAAATAAAACCTCTTAAAAGATTCTCACTACTCATAACTTACTGTGTGTGTTCATTATCTTGTATTTTTTATGTTTGGTGAACTGTGTTAAGAGCTATTGTAGTTATTCATATTTAGTACCACTCCTTTGATTAGATATTATCTTTCTTTCTTGTAGGCCATGACCTGATAGCCTATGATAGTGTCAATGAATGGATTTTAAAACATTCATTCCTATCTCACATTGTTATTGTAGTGAATCATAGAGTGTAATGCATATTAATCTAATTAATCATGAAAATTTTCCAATTACTTATTTATAAGTGATCTTCAGCTACATCAATTTAATGCAAAAATGTAAAATTGTCCTACATATTAGTGGCACATGTATATCGCTGTATTAATAGGTACTTTCTCTAAAAAAAATGTGGAGCCTTCAAATGAAATTCTGTACAGTAGTATTTTGTGTTCCCCTCGCAGCTAATAATAAAATGTGAAAGCAGCTGCAACTGGTGAACACATTTTGTGTATCTGTTTGTGTTAAGTTCATACTTACAATATCTCACTCATGTATACACATTCCAATAAAGATAAGCCCTTGTTTCATGCAGCAACTGAAGTTTTTTTGAGATGGCAATAAACTGTATACATTGTACTGTATAATTGTCAAAAAATGTAGGTCAACAAGATTTTTTTACAGATAAGTAATATGATAAAATGTTTATTCCTTTACTGACAAAGATAAAATTATGTAACATTTTATGTGCGCTCCTTCACTTCCAAAGTGTCCATCAAAATTTGTTAAAATCATTTATCTTACCTCAATAATGGTCACACGTACAAATCTATTGCTGTGTACTCTCAGACTGACTGCAGAGAAGCCACAATTAAAATCTGTGCTGCTGTCCTCGGCAGTGGTGGTGCTGAGATATATCAACTGGGGAAGACAAAAGTATTCTTGAAAGATGCTCACGACACTATCCTGGAACAACAGAGAGAGCAAGTGTTGGCCAAGAGTATACTCATACTGCAGAGGAGTATTAAAACTTGGGTGTATAGGAGAAGGTATGAACATGCATCATTTTTTTCACTGTTATCTGTCAGCTCGTTGAAATTAACATGTACGACAGAATTGATAATGTTAAGTTGACTGTGCCAGGTAAAACCTGTAACCTTGTAATCTTACATTAAGTTGAATTATATGTCTGTGTAACATTAGGTAAAATAAGTTATTAATAACTAAATTGTAAACTATGACCAATGTTAATGATTGTTTTGAATAGCACTCTGTAAGGGTCTATTACCCTGAATTTTTTGTCTGCAGTGCTTTCAAAATTTAACTCAGTGGTGCATGACTTGCTCTTTCCCCAGTTGGCCATATCCCATTATGACCATCCACCCTTCTTTAACTGCTAAGCAGTTCCTTTGGAATTGACATGAAGCAAAAAAATTCTTTATAACACATATTTGTGTGGAGAAACATTAAACCCAAAGTGTAGAATATACAATATTAATACTATAAAAACATAACTTTTGAAAATATCAGTACATCTTAATGTGAATAACTGCTAAAGCTAGTTCCACGTTAAAAGGTGTGGCTTGCTGCTATAGGCCAAATTATGACAAGGTGTAAATGCAACAGTTTGAGAAAGAACAGTGGCTGGATAAAAAAATTTCCTGAGAAAATAATCTCCATTTTAAATATGCATTATCCTGCTATAGAGATAAAACAATTTTTTGGTAGTCAGAATTTGTAGAAAACAATTAGAAATTAGTTTTTTTTTCATTAGGTTGCCAAACACAAATTCTTTTTTCTTCTAAATTTTTGTATTTTATAAACCATGTGAAGCCATAAGAAAACATTTTGAAACATATTGTTGCAGTTAAAAATAAATAAATAACAAAGTATTCATAATTTTTTATGACTTTCGCTATCTCATTCATAATTTCCACTTTTTGAGTGAAAAACCCTAAGAAATAAATTTTTCTGTACCCCACATTGCTACATTTGTTCCAAAAAATATGCATTAACTTCATAGCAGGACTTCATGTAGCTGAGAGTGAATGCAGAATGTTGAGCTGCAAACTACTGCAGTGGTGTAACTATGGGGGTGTGATCAGGGTCATCAATCATCACATCAGCCCCCAGAGGCCAGTTTCAGTGGGCATATTCAGCGGCACTCACTAGTAAATACCAGTGGGAAAAAATTATATTATCTCTAACAGAAATATTTTCTTCAATGGATGATACTTATTCCATCAGAAAATGACACAAATGCAGTATTTGAAGGTTAAGTTTTAAAAATTTTCCCAGGGGAGGANAAATATCACCCCCCAAAACCACTACCTAGTTACACCACTGAGCTACTGATGCCAGAGTGATGGGTCAACCCAAACCAAACTAAACTAAGGTGCTTTATTTAAGCATAATGAATTTTTTGTTCATTTGTCAGATTCCTGAGGCAGAGGAAAGCTGCAATTGTATTTCAAAAGTATTGGAGAGGGCGTAAGCCACGGCAACACTTCCTATGCATCAGGAAAGGCTACCTCCGTCTTCAAGCACTCATCAGATCAAGGCTTCTCAGGAGCTCTTACTTACAGTCGCAAGCATACATGGTTAAATTCCAGGTACTCTCAGCTACTTGGCAAAAATATTTTNTTACTTACAGTCGCAAGCATACATGGTTAAATTCCAGGTACTCTCAGCTACTTGGCAAAAATATTTTCTCCTCATACTGTCAGAACAAAAAATGTGCCCAGTTCCCAATAATGAATAACCACGAAACATATTCTGTGATCTAGAGTTTCTCACATTACCACCTAGTTCTCCTGAAATAGAAGCAATAAGTCCCAGAAATTACTGTACCATGAGTTCCCTTAGTTCTCAAAATTTATAATAGTATAATTAATGCTTAGATGTAGAGAAAACCAAATCCATATTTTACCAGCTGGCTGACTTTAACATAGCAACTGCACCAAATAAACCCTATAGAAATTCAGATATAGACAATATTTTAGTATTAAGACCTTGAAATGTGGACCAAAATTTTTGTGCGTACTTTTTCTCTGACCTTCCTTAAATGTAGAGTCACACTGAATGTACATCAAAATATCATAATGCAAAGTAAAATATGGTAACGCTGTTCCACCAAATTGTTCCTATTTGTAGTAATTAATGTCTTCGCACTTAACGCCGGAGCGGCGGCTGTAAAGGGAGTGATTGTTCGGAAGGTTACCCAACTAGGCACCAGACACCGTCGACAGGCGGGATGAAGTTGTTGGTACTCTCAAGGTCGTACGGCCGACCGCCCAGATGACGCAGTTCCTTCGGTGGTTGTATTGTTGAAATCTTCCCCAATTGCGCTGATGAAGGCAAACCTTAAAGAATGTCATGATTATCACNAACCTTAGAGAATGTCATGATTATCATGTTTTCTTCAGGTCTCGCACTACCTGGTGGTTGATAAGACACCATAAACAAGAGCATGGTGGCGTATGAGCGCGTTGTGTTTTGTGCAGTTTGCTTTTTGGCCAGACCTTGTGTAATGTACAGGCTCTAGTCTTTGTGTGCATGTGGTGGTTTAATGAGCCCTTTAAATAATTACTGCAGTTATGGTATCTTTGGCAGCGATACTTAATGATAGTCAAGTCCAGTCAAGGATAGCTGTGTGCTCAATATATGTTTGGTGGTAACACTGGCAGCAGGATTCCTCTTGGGTGATGTCTCTAGTGGGTATGGCATTTGCCGACACCCTATCGAGGGCATTTATACACCATTTACCTTGTATACACATCTACACCCATGAGTTTTTACTTTCGATTAATGTTTAAAAATAAATTGGTGATTGTACAGAATACGGAGGAAGAATGGTATTATTACTAATGTGGTGTGTTTGACAGTTTTACACTACCGTTATGGGAATGATGGCAGGTAGAAACAATGGTATTTTTGAATGAATAAAAAGTTTGTTTTGGTAAGAGTTGTTCATTAACAAGTAAGTAACATATTCACTGTACTAGAAGACTGATATATTCTTAAATTGTTTATAGTCATGTGTGCATGAAGTTGTATTCACTGAACGAAGTATGTCATATGCCAGGGTTGGGTGGCAGTCCTCCCCAACCTCTTCTACACTGCTCACGCTGCCTGCAGTAGTACGCCTGTCGTGAGTTGCATGCTCATAGTGTACCTCGTGTGAATTGAATTTGGCAGAGTACTCCTATCACACATGGCCACTGGTCCCTCATGTTCCTCGGAAAAAANGACCTCGTGTGAATTGAATTTGGCAGAGTACTCCTATCACACATGGCCACTGGTCCCTCATGTTCCTCGGAAAAAAACAGTTTTGTGGTGTGGTGTCTGGGAGAGGCAGCATCTAAGCCATGCACAGCAGTAGGAATACTGTTGGGGTGCTAGGGCAGTGTCTGTTGCCAGATCATTTCTGCATGTAGTAGTGGTGGGCCTACTGGTGGCACACATGGTGGTGCTACTGTGGATGATGGCAATGTTAATGTGTGTGGCGCACCAGGGCCTACTGGTGGCACACATGGTGGTGCTACTGTGGATGATGGCAATGTTAATGTGTGTGGGGCACCAATGACACAGCCATTTGGATTACAACCACACCTGGCAGTGCAGCTGAAGGTGGTGTGTAAACAAGTCTTTTGTGTGTGTTACCTAAGTTATAGGAGGTCATTGATCAGCTGGTATTTCAGTCAATGACTGAGTGCTGGAGGGGATGTAGGAATCAAGATTGGTAACTAGTTTTGAGAATATTAAGGTTGAACTTGTTTTCCCTTTTCAAAGAACTTGGGAAGTTAAACAATTTATTCTGGTAAAGCAATTACAGCACAGCATCCAATGATGCCTATTTTCAAAGCTCATCAACTAGCAGAAGAGTAATTTAATGCGAGTTCATGAACTCTGTGGTATAGTTGGTTACATACCAATGTACCACAAAATGGGGTCCCAGATTTTAATTCTGGATTAAGATAATGCTTGGAGTAATTACTGTATAAGGTACGGTTTGGGTAGCAGTAAGCAAATACAGAAATGGAAAATTACCATATATCGATTATATTAACAATTTGTGTATTTGATTTTCAAAACCTAACAACCATAACTAAATAAAAACTGTTGCACATCTGTGTCCTAATCATAGACAAAAGAATGAGATGCTATGAAACAAGATGTAGAGTATAGTGACTTACTTGGGGCAGTTGTATTGTTTTTAATAATAAATTATCACATAAATATTATTTAATTCATTGTTCACAGGCGCTTTGCAGAGGATACCTCATTCGTAAGGCATATAAGGAAAAAACTGAGGTAAGGAGATATTATTTTTTGTAGAAAATTCATTTGAATTAATCGATACTTAGTGATCACCCAGCCAGCCATTTCTTCAGCCACATATTCAAACATTCTTTAGCTTTATCTTTTTCCATTGTCTATAATTTTTTTGTGCTCAATAATGTTTCAGTTTAAGATGAAGCGACTCCAGGAACTCATGATGCTAAGGAAACAAGAAGAATCACAGTTAAAGATGATGGGAAACAAAAATTATAAAGCAACCGCTGAAGAGAACTACAAAGTAAAGTATCATTTATTATTTCTTAATAATGTTTTTGTCTTCTTTGAAATGATTTATTGTTGTATATCTGAATATGATGAAGCTAATATTTTCAAACTTCCCTGGTAGTAAGAAATCAACTTTTTATCACATGCATCATTAAATCTATAATTTCAATGTAAAAATAGTCTAGAATAGTTGGAATGACAATTTTTTTAATCAATCACAACGAGGTGACAATTCCTATCAGTGAAAAAAAAATTGTACAGTTTGACTAATTGTGAGAAAGGACACAGAGTATTTTGTCACACACACTATTATCCTAAAACTGCAGAAGATGGAACGTCAGTGAAAGCCTGACAAGTTGTGGCAAATTTTACCAACGTACGTAGTGTTTTTGACTAGCACTTGGACAGTATGAACTTTTCTCATTTACAGATACAATTCATGTCTGTAATATTTTGGCCAATGANTTTGACTAGCACTTGGACAGTATGAACTTTTCTCATTTACAGATACAATTCATGTCTGTAATATTTTGGCCAATGAATTTTTATCACAAGAACCTGTGGAATAATTATTCTATGAGAAATATAAATTATTTCTGATATTAAACAAAAAATTAACAGGCTGGGTAAGTTCTGTTTTTTGTTAGTTTCTCTTTTGAGAAATTTTAATTGTTTTAATAATTTATTATTGGATCTCAGGATATAGAAAGATATACACCCTCCAGATGCAACCTCTTTTAACCAATGGTCATCTTCTGCCCATGACATTACCTTGCTCCGACTTGTCCCTAGCTAAAACTCTGCTGCCACATTTAATTAAGACACATGCTTCAACTGAGTATCCTACAGGAATGGTTCTTGCCTCAGTAAGTAGAGAAACTAGAGAGTTACAGTTGGAGGTGAGGAATGGTGTCCTGCAGGTATTTCCACCTCAGTGAAGTTCATGCCCCAGTCCTCTTCAACTGCACTGTTAGNGGTGAGGAATGGTGTCCTGCAGGTATTTCCACCTCAGTGAAGTTCATGCCCCAGTCCTCTTCAACTGCACTGTTAGAACTAGCTATTGTTTGAAGTGGCCCTCATTTTCAGAGCTAGCCAGTAGACCAGTCAGAGACCAACACTTCCCACCACTTGGGAGTCAATGTTCAGTGGCCTTCCTACATCACCTTATCTCGTTTGCTGCCTACTATAGCAAACTGCCTGAATGACTTTAAAACTGATCAGCTCAGGAAATGGTGCATCACGATGGAGGGCTTTATTCTTTGCACAGCACGACTAGTATAGTCTGTTCACAGTAAACTAACATTTTTGAGGCCCCAGTTAATTTTTTCCTATCAGCCATTTTTTTTTATCCTTCCACCACTTTTTCAAATAAATATTCCCATGTAAGTAATAAACACAGTGTATGTATTCCACCAGACTCCAAAGTTAACATCTAAGGCTACAATAAAATATATTTATTGACTATTATCTACATGAGAAGTCTTCAAAAAGTGCTCACTTTACCGTGAATAGCCTATATTGGTACTTGGATGGAGGTTGTCGTCTACAAATAATGAGGTAACATTCTCAAACAACTGGATGGAGCTAGTCACTAGTTGGCTATTTGAAAAGTCGTTACTGACATCTTCCCTATGCAGACAGCATATGCAGATGTGCTGTCCCGATTAGGACAGCACATCTGCAAATGCTGTCTGCATAGTTTGGTGGTTGTATGTCACCCATGATAGTGGTGATGAGTCATGAAGTTGAGTTGTTAGAAGGATGTGAAAAGATGTAGGTGGCTGGACCCATAACCATGATAGGGAATATGAGATTGCGCCTATGCTTCTGCTGCACAAACAGCCTCCCATCAGCCAAGTCTTCCCCAGGTTAGGTCACCATCTGTTTTTAGTGACCAAGAATAATATAACAGGACCTCTGGTAAGTATGAAAAGCTGTTTTTTTTATGCTACAGGTTAAATTTAAGATAATAATATCCTTAAATGATTGCACATTAAGTGTGCAAATAGCTAAGAGCCACTTGTAATTTTTTTCAAGTGAATTTTTGCTAGGGGGAGGCCTGAGCCTTCCCTGCCCTCAGTTGGGTCTCACAGATTCAGACATTTCTACCACACCTCAAATGTTGTTTGCCTTTGCATTCTATCAGCTGTCACATCAGAACACACTGCTAAATTTGCCCAGAGTATCTATCTAGATCAGTGCTTCCCACCCTTTTTGAGACTATTACCCCTGAAAATTGTAGAAAGTTGTCTTTACC
The DNA here is from genome assembly GCA_002778355.1 of Clitarchus hookeri. NCBI lineage: Eukaryota > Metazoa > Arthropoda > Insecta > Phasmatodea > Phasmatidae > Clitarchus > Clitarchus hookeri. The sequence goes on along the minus strand of NQII01001133.1, from coordinate 361,578 downwards.
CCCTTTAAGAAAACAAACAAATTAAAATGTATCCACATTTATTAACAAAAAATGCACCTTAATATATAGTACGTTAAAAGTAAAAAAGACGTAAAAAAAAGTCAATGCAGCGGTTGGTATTGCTTTTTTTTGTAAAATCTTCTTAATATTTGGCTTTGTTTCCACCAGAGCACATTGCAAGTCGTGTTCAACATTCAATCTGTTCCTTAATTTTGTCTTCATGGCCACCATCGTTGAAAATCCACTTTCACACCTATAAGTAGTCGTAAAAAGGATTAATATTTAAAGAGCTCTGTCAGCAATAATAGGGTATTCCCCAGCAACTTTTGCCCAAAACGTTGATAGCTCGTGGCTTTCAAAATCCACCTTCAATGCGTTGTCTTCGCGCAGGCCAAGGAATTCTACTTTAGCGGGTATATCGCTATCTGATAAAATAGCTTCATCCACTGAAAAAGGTCTCGAAACCCAAGCATCTGTTTGAAAATTTCCTAAATCGGGAAAATAGTTATTAATGGAATTAATTAAGGAAAATATGTGTTGAGTGATGTCATTTGTAAATGTGCATTTTTCATAATTTCCCACGAGCAGCGTGGCTAATTCTGTGAACATTGATACATCCTCAACCTCAACCCTGCATTGGTAGAGCTGAAGTTTTTGGAGAAAACTGGCAACTTTATCTTGAGCTGTTAAAACATTCACCATGTTCCCTTGTAGAGACAGGTTAAGCAAATTTATTTCCCCGAAAAAATCTGCAAGGTACGCAAGCTTTGCAATAAATATTTTGTCTGTTATTTTCATATGCAGTTCTCTCTCTTTGGCTGTTTTGATCCTTTCCAGAAATAAGGCGATTTCTTCTCTGAGTTCAAGTACCCGGTGCAACACACTACCCCACGATAACCAGCGTACTTCCATGTGAAACAGAAGCACGTCAAATTTGGCCCCAACTTCTTGACATAGAACTTTAAAAATTCTTGTGTTTGTCGCACTACCTCGGATATGAGTGACAATTTTTACAATGTCAGAAAATACGTTCATCAAATCAGGTGGAAGTGTTTTTACTGCCAAAGCATAACGATGTATAATGCAGTGGCTGAACGTGGCATGGGGAGCAACTGCCTTTACCAATGTTTGGAATCCTGAGCGACCCCCCATCATAGATGGTGCACCATCTGTGCGAACGCTGATCAACTTTGACCATTGGAGTTTGTTGTCCTCTATAAACTTTTTCAAAGTTTGGAACACATCTTCTCCACGAGTAGTGGTGCTCAGTGATTCGGAAAATAAGTACTCCTCTTTTAATTGGTCATTTCTTATGTACCGAACATATACAAGCAATTGGGAACAAGATTTAACATCTGTTGACTCATCTAACTGAAGTGCAAAGTAGAGGCTGGACTTTATTTCAGTAAGCACTGTGTCCAAAATATCCATGCTCATCTCTTCTATGCGACTTTTGATAGTGTTGCTAGAAAGCGATATTTGGTTTATTTTACCCCCGTGTTGCTCTCCAAGAACTAGCTTCACTGCGTCCAGCAAACAGGGTTTGATAAGTTTCTCACCTATGGTGTGAGGCTTTTTGTTCTCTGCAATGTGGAGAGGTATTCAATAAGACGCCTCAAGACCAGCTTCATTTGATTGAAAAAAGTGCCCGTTGAATCCATGCGCGTAGATTTTAGAATACATTGTTTTCTTTTAAAAAATTTGAGATCTTTCTCTTTGAAGCCTTAATGACTTCAAGATGATCTTTTAATTTGCTTGGCTTCATACTCTCCGAACTAAGCACTTTATTACATAGCACACATTGAGGTTTTTCGATTCCTTGAACAATAATTTGAGTGAAACCCCATTGCAGATACGCTTCTTGGTATGATCGCTTTAAGACTTAAGTATACTTGCGCCTTAAGCTAAATATGCTATACTTATTTTATATATACCTACTTACTTGATTAGGTGCATTTTCGAAACTTAATTCACGTGCAGAGCGTACTACTGGTTGGCCTGTCTCATCCGGCGTGAAGTGAAAGTGTCAGTAAGTGAGTGCGGGAGGCGGCCAGTGAATCGCGTCGCACTTCATACTAATTCTCAAAGCCGCGGGAAGTTTAAATGAATTGCGACGCCACCGTCCTGTTAATGCCCACTGTGTGCCGCCGCACTAAATAGCCTAAGCTAAACATCTTGCTCGTTACCCCTCAGTAAAGACGGTTTTACCCCCAGGTTAGGAACCACTGAATGAATGACACCCATGCCAACATACAGCTCAGGAGGAGCCTCATGACCCGCACTGCTTAACACATCAGTGCAGTGTCTTGTGGTGTTGTGTCATGTTATGACTATCTGACAAGTCAAAGCTCAAAAATTGTGCAAAATGAAGGTTAGACTGCTTCCATACTCTCTCATGTTAGAGAATCCACATGGTCCTAATAGACAGTGGTTCTAGTCCCAACCTCCTCACCTCCATGCTTTATGATGTTGCACTGCAGAACTGTATGACATTACTTTTGTCAGACTCTAATAGAAAAGTCTTCTCACTAAAAAAAGATTCCTTTTTATAATATTAATTACCCTGAAAACTAGCATTACAAAACACATAAGCACAAATTTAATCTAAATTATATTTTTTGGAAAATTGTTATTAACAATACACTGATTTATTAACACACAGTTTTTACTAATAATGTTTTGCAGCCATTTAGATTTTTGTTAGAGATTTGTTGCCACAGGTTCTGTTATGCAGTTGCAAGCAGGGCACTAAATCATTGTGCTTCTTTATATAACTATGCTAATGCTTATTGTGATAACCATTACCTTAAAAATATTTATATTTCCATACCAAAATTACACCTTTTCTCTATTATTTTCTATATTTTTTTTCAGAAACGACTTATTGAACTTCAGAAGGAAGTTCATGATTCAGAACTTGGGGCAGATGTTGAATCTCTTGGAGATGACGACTATGTGCAGTTGGTGGATGACATATTTGGAGAGATTATTGATAAGTCTTCCCCAAGCACTCCCCAGACGCCTACAAAAGTAATTACCAATGTTTTTGGGGTACGTATATATACTGTAATTTTTATTTCTTACTAGGGATAGGATCCTCGATGCCGCGATACCTCGATACCATNAAGGATAGGATCCTCGATGCCGCGATACCTCGATACCATCGATTCTTTATAATATCGAGTATCGCATAAGAATATCCAAAATATCAAATTTTAACATTGTGCTAATAGTATTTACCATGTACATTTTTTTCANGGTTCTAGTCCCAACCTCCTCACCTCCATGCTTTATGATGTTGCACTGCAGAACTGTATGACATTACTTTTGTCAGACTCTACTAGAAAAGTCTTCTCACTAAACAAAAGTTTCCTTTTTATAATATTAATTACCCTGAAAACTAGCATTACAAAACACATAAGCACAAATTTAATCTAAATTATATTTTTTGGAAAATTGTTATTAACAATACACTGATTTATTAACACACAGTTTTTACTAATAATGTTTTGCAGCCATTTAGATTTTTGTTAGAGATTTGTTGCCACAGGTTCTGTTATGCAGTTGCAAGCAGGGCACTAAATCATTGTGCTTCTTTATATAACTATGCTAATGCTTATTGTGATAACCATTACCTTAAAAATATTTATATTTCCATACCAAAATTACACCTTTTCTCTATTATTTTCTATATTTTTTTTCAGAAACGACTTATTGAACTTCAGAAGGAAGTTCATGATTCAGAACTTGGGGCAGATGTTGAATCTCTTGGAGATGACGACTATGTGCAGTTGGTGGATGACATATTTGGAGAGATTATTGATAAGTCTTCCCCAAGCACTCCCCAGACGCCTACAAAAGTAATTACCAATGTTTTTGGGGTACGTATATATACTGTAATTTTTATTTCTTACTAGGGATAGGATCCTCGATGCCGCGATACCTCGATACCATCGATTCTTTATAATATCAAGTATCGCATAAGAATATCCAAAATATCAAATTTTAACATTGTGCTAATAGTATTTACCATGTACATTTTTTTCANAAGTATCGCATAAGAATATCCAAAATATCAAATTTTAACATTGTGCTAATAGTATTTACCATGTACATTTTTTTCATAAAGCACAAAATTGCAAATTCCCATAGTATTTGCATACTGTGTTTTATCGCATAATTATTGCTGCTGCATAGGAGTCGCACAAGTATTTTTAAATACTGAAAAAAGGAAAACCGTCTACGAGTCATTTGTAACTCCAGCTGCATCACAACACAAGGAACATACAGTACGGGAGGGGAAGAACCGAAGCTGGAAATACAGTGACAAATTTAGTTCCCCTCCCACAAGAAGAAACAAAAGTGTGCCAAAGTGGTTGCTAGGCAACCATTTCTTATCTTGCCAGGCGTGTAAGGGGAGGAAGCAACATTGAGCCTGGTGGCTATGACAAACTACAGCCAAGCATACCCGAGGGTAGCAGACATCCGCCGGCCTAGAGAGAGAGAATGCGAGGACGCCATCTTGCTAGGCAACCAGTTCACCTCTCGCCAGGCATGTAAGGGGAGGGAGCGAAGCGAAGCCACACCTTGCGCCGAGTACTGGACTGGTCAGGACGAAAAATTGCAGTGCTTGTCACTCAATTCACTCTCAGTTTTCCAACGTTTTAATAAACAAAAGTTACAGTAATTTCCTTGATGTCGCAAAATAAAGTTAAAAAAAAATTTGGAATCTCCAAATAAGTGTGTACTGAGCCATCATTTTCCTCAAAGTTTGATTACAGCTTTCACTGTGAAAACGAGATTTTATAAAATCGAAGCAGACGGTATTGTTGGTTTATTATTGGTTAAGGACGTTGAGTTACAGGCCGTCCACCGTTTGTTTCAAGTGTGATGTGGGTTTTCATATAGTTTCAGTGTGTATCAACAACACTGTANGTCCACCGTTTGTTTCAAGTGTGATGTGGGTTTTCATATAGTTTCAGTGTGTATCAACAACACTAGTAAAATGAGCAATTTTATTGGCCAAGTTGTTTTGTGTTCATGACAATTTTAATTTGGTATCGAGAAAAGTATTGGTATTGAGTATCGTGAGAATGTTTTGGTATCAAGTATCGAGAAAATGTGATATCGACCCATTCCTATTTCTTACCAAAATTTAAGCCAGTTTGCTATTTGCTAGTACTTGCATCCTATTTTATTGGAAGATAAAAATATCTATAATAAATGTAATCTCAATGACTAGTTTAAGAGAGTAATGCTTGGTTTCAGTATCTCATATGTAATTTGTTTGCCAAAAAAATTACATGACATACTTAGGTGTTTCAGATTTGCATAAGTTTGCAAGTAATTAATTTTTTGAAATAATCTCAACTATAATTAAATGTACAAATAACCATACTCTCACTTTGCATTAATGTCTACTAATGTAAACTGTGCACTTTTTTTAACAATGTTGCAAAAACGACAAACCCTCAATTTAGTGGACATCAGATTTGATGGACAGCTAGTGGCAGATAAAAATAAGCAGTCATTTTCTATTTTCTTATATTTTTCCTTTGCATGCTCAGCTTCGGGTTGACTATGTCAGTTCCCACGCTTGTCCAAAGTGAGACTAGTCATNTATATTTTTCCTTTGCATGCTCAGCTTCGGGTTGACTATGTCAGTTCCCACGCTTGTCCAAAGTGAGACTAGTCATGGCATGAAGTGAATTGTTTACCTGCTGCCTACAATTTGCATAAATAATCAGTTTCGCATGTATTGTCCCCCTTTGTTGATATTGTTTAGAAAAAATTTCTAGAGTAAAACAGGAGGGTAGGCAACCCTTTTATTTCGTGTCTGCACTGCTGAGAAATGGGAGGCTGGGCGACCCTTTTTTTCTGTCTGCACTGCAAGGGGTTATGTTTAGTGTTTCCGCCAGCAAACAAGATAAATACAATATACTGTGAGCAGTGTTCAATTTTAAGGAATTTTGGTGCCTGTCTAAAAGACAGGTTCCTATTTTCCACTTGCCTGTCCGGCACATACAACCTGCCCAACTAAAATATANTGGTGCCTGTCTAAAAGACAGGTTCCTATTTTCCACTTGCCTGTCCGGCACATACAACCTGCCCAACTAAAATATATTGATTTTTTTTAAATTTTGTTGCATCTTTATTATATTTTTTTATTGTTTTTACACTGTAAATTAATATACAGGAAATTAACACTTTCTTCAGCCCAAGTTACATTCACAATGCATTAAATAAAAAAAAATTAAAAAGCAAACGGCCTAGATACTACATGTGACAACTGATGGCTTATCTCGGACTGCATCTAGTATTGCTTTGTTTGCTTATGCCGAGATTTACAGACTGTGAAACACGGGATGGAGCGGGAAAGTATGGTTGCTTGGCAGGTGGCAAGGGCCATGTTCCAGTGAAACTGTTCACGGTATAAGCGCTGTGGTACAATATACTTAGCCTGCATATGTATTGTAGCTTTGCATGTAGGCCAGACTCGGTTCCTATCAGCACACTGCCAGAATAAAATTGCACAGGTCAACAGGAAGTGAAATAAAACATTTTTATTGTGAGAAGAGAATGTTGTGAACTACCTTAAAAATTAATGATCTTCCAGTAGATATGCACCTAGTCTTGGATATGCACCAGATGAAATTATGTTAAGTACATAAAAATAAATAAGGTATTCAGTTTTCTTGCCATTTTTATTACCCATGCAACGGGCAGGTGACAAATTATTTTCAACTGTTCATACCAATTTCCACTTGTCTCAGGGAGGTGGACAGGCATTAAAGTTGAACACTGCTCAGGAGTGAAGTAAAGCAGATACACATAAAGAATATTGTCTCAAGACAGTTTTTATTTGTGATGTATTCATTACATGACTGTTAATTCTTTGTTACGTTGCAGTAACTATATCATTATGCTTGTTTTTCAAAATTACTTGTAAGAACTAAACAACTGTAGGTTTTACATTAACAATAATGGACAGACCATCCCCTATACAGTCCGTTAAATCAAGGGTTCACTGTATGTGCCATTATTTATAACTGATTGTGTGCAATAATTTTGAAATATATGAAGTGATGGCACCATTATAATAACTGCATTCTGAGAATAGTTCTGGTTTAACAGGAAATACAATTTTTGTGATGTTATGTGTATTTTTAGNTGGTGCCTGTCTAAAAGACAGGTTCCTATTTTCCACTTGCCTGTCCGGCACATACAACCTGCCCAACTAAAATATAATAAAGATGCAACAAAATTTTAAAAAATCAATATATTTTTTTATTGTTTTTACACTGTAAATTAATATACAGGAAAATTAACACTTTCTTCAGCCCAAGTTACATTCACAATGCATTAAATAAAAGAAAATTAAAAAGCAAACGGCTTAGATACTACATGTGACAACTGATGGCTTATCTAGTATTGCTTTGTTTGCTTATGCCGAGATTTACAGACTGTGAAACACGGGATGGAGCGGGAAAGTATGGTTGCTTGGCAGGTGGCAAGGGCCGTGTTCCAGTCAAACTGTTCACAGTATAAGCGCTGTGGTACAATATACTTAGCCTGCATATGTATTGTAGCTTTGCATGTAGGCCAGACTCGGTTCCTATCAGCACACTGCCAGAATAAAATTGCACAGGTCAACAGGAAGTGAAATAAAACATTTTTATTGTGAGAAGAGAATGTTGTGAACTACCTAAAAAATGAATGATCTTCCAGTAGATATGCACCTAGTCTTGGATATGCACCAGATGAAATTATGTTAAGTACATAAAAATAAATAAGGTATTCAGTTTTCTTGCCATTTTTATTACCCATGCAACGGGCAGGTGACAAATTATTTTCAACTGTCCATACCAATTTCCACTTGTCTCAGGGAAGTGGACAGGCATTAAAGTTGAACACTGCTCAGGAGTGAAGTAAAACAGATACACATAAAGAATATTGTCTCAAGACAGTTTTTATTTGTGATATATTCATTACATGACTGTTAATTCTTTGTTACGTTGCAGTAACTATATCATTATGCTTGTTTTTCAAAATTACTTGTAAGAACTAAACAACTGTAGGTTTTACATTAACAATAATAGACAGACCATCCCCTATACAGTCTGTTAAATCGAGGGTTCACTGTATGTGCCATTATTTATAACTGATTGTGTGCAATTTTGAAATATATGAAGTGATGGCGCCACTATAATAACTGCATTCTGAGAATAGTTCTGGTTTAACAGGAAATACAATTTTTGTGATGTTATGTGTATTTTTAGCAAATTTCCAAACCTAAGTTATGTTTGTTGTAATTTTGTTTTGCACGTTATGTGGAGTTAATCCTGAGTCAGCATGCGAAGTTTGCACTTGGGATCTCATTCCACTGTCCTAGTTCCTGATGGTAATGGAATGCAATGGTAGCTTCAGTTGTAGCAGGGCTTTTAGTTAGGGGATGAGGAGACCACAGATTATTTTTATCTGCAGTCCATTTAGATCCCTGCTGTTTCCTCTTGCTTGGCCGATGGGGTTGTCAAAAACATGTCCCAGTTACTGAGGTCAGCTCTTAGCTGCTGGAGAGCCATGCAAACATTTGGGCTTAATTTTGTGTTTGACAGCAGTATCTATTTAACATATCACTGCTCCTGTCACTGTTCAGGGCTCTGACTCTGGTCAGGGTACTGGACATGAATGTTTTCCTCTGTGGGTAATGGATCATCAGGCAGCGTCAGCATTTCATGACAGTGTGCTTTCCCTTCCATCCCCACCCTCTCCTCAAAGCTTGAACTTTGGTTCTGGATGGTGCTGCATTTTTCATCAGGTGTGGCATCAGCATCACAGCAGATGCACAGTGTTTGTTCCACTCCACCCCCTGGGCTCTCTCCGACAATTCCTCAAAGTTGGCTGGTCGGGGCTCCAGAGGAGGAACTTGAAATACCACATGCATTTTTTAGTAGAGAGGGATGGTGACAGGTTTTCCCTCCCACAAATTTCACCTCGTTTACATGTATACAACATATATTCAAGGTCTTTTGGAGCACCAACACCAGATCTCAGATAGGAAGGATAGTGTCTCGAGATACCACTCACTCTAGTAGCTGCAGAACACTGGTCTATTAATGGTTGGAATGACTGGGAGGCTGGAAAGTGACCATCAGCTACACAGACAACTGATTTGCCTTTTGACTTTGGCATTTGGCATCCCTCTATCCTTATACAGCACATACACATCTGAATTATAATAGGAAGCAAACAACCTATCCAGGATGCATAAATGTATCACATTTCTATCTTCCCTCTTGTAGTCCTTTTATCTTTGTGACACATGTTCATATTTATGTGTTTACTCTGGTTTTTACTTGTACTGCCTTATCTTCTGTCTGTTCATCTCTCCGCAAGTCTTTTAGAATTGGCAAGAAGTAGCAGAGCAAGCATGCAGATGGGAAGTTTTGTAGAAAGGGCTCATTTTCCATATAGACCAGACTGAAAACTGTGTAATAATATTGTCTAAAGCCCAAATAATTGCATGTATTCTGATTATGACATCCTTCAGCAATATTGTAAACCAAGTCCATCAAGAGAAACTGGCCCCACTTACATAAGTACTTTACTGTAACTAAGTGCAACTGCAAAATGCATGCGGTTGGCTTGTAGCTCATGCTACCTTATGGGGGTCGGATAGCAGTTATTATTTACGTTGGTGGTGAAATAACCTTCACTTTTCAAACAGGAGTTTGGACATATGTTGCACACTGCTGCCAGTCCAGTCTCTCAAACACAGCACTACCACAGCATTTTATGTTTTTACATAGACCAAATATCAACCACTTCACATCTTGTCACTAGGAATGACCAAAAATAGTTTTCCAGACAGAAAAAAACTGAATGACTTGGAGAAAATATTTAATCCAGAAATATAGGTTTATGACTTTTGCATGCTTAGGATTTGGGTGCTGCAAGACAGCACTCTGAAGAAATGATCCCGATGCCACAGTTTCCATCTCCAGACAGAAAGGATTTATCAGAGTTCAACTTTCGCAAGTTTGCAATGACATACTTCTGTGGCAACATTAACTTCCAGTACTCCAGGAGACCAATACGACACTCGCTGTTGGAACTCTCACACCCAGGAGATCAACTGGTAAGTTCAAGTTGAATTAGTCATGGTATTTGAACAAGTGCAACCAGTCTATTTCAGTTAATTTAGACCCAGTATTTCTCAAAGTTGGTTATAATTATAATATAATAAGTAGCCCTCGGTCTTGAGATAGCTAAACTTGCTGTGTGATTAAAGTTAACATTATAGCTGAGCCATAATTTTGATGGTCTAGCAGTGAGATGACTTTTCACTTCATCTAAATTCTCATTCAAGTTACAGTGGAGATCTTTCATAAGCTTAACAAAATGTTCACTTCAAGGCTCATGTCTACGAAAATAACTTTTATTGAGCTTATTGGTTGTACATGTAGAAGCCTAAGTAAAATTGTTTCTGTGAGTTTCAAGTAGCAAGGTTAGGTATCTCGATAACTATCATTTCATTAATTTTCTTAAACTTACATACAAAAAAAATTGAATTTTTATAGATTTCATTTGTTGTCATTATGATGGATGGTGAAATAATCCAGTTGGGGTAAAATACATATGCTAAGTACAACTGATTTATTACCTGGCACATCACTTGAAAATAAAAAATCTCCTTCGATAAGACCTTGATCCCCATATTATTAATGTACTTTGAATGTGTTTCCAGGGTCAAAAATGAGATAACTGGCTAAGCTCAATTAAAATGCTAAACACAATCATTGATATTGACTGGATGTGAAATATCAAAAACTGTAAAACTATGATGAGATGATGCAGCCATGGAATCATCAGTGCAAATAATGCATAAAATCCACTAGGGATAGAAAGTAAACTAAGAGCTAACTTGAAAATACCAAAAAAATTTTGCCCACCAAAAATTGATAATAAAAGGTTGTTCAAGGTATTTTTGAGAATTATTAAAATATGTAGTGTTGAAGTCCTTAAAAGTTTGATACCATCTTGGATTTATATACATATTTTTTTGCCATTACCTATGTTTGAGATTAATTTTTGAAAATGTAACTTCCGTAGGGCACATAAAATTACTTAATTTAATAATTTAACTGTCTGTAAAATATGAGAATTATTGTGTGACTTCTTGTACAACTATCACTTCAGTAGTCATTTTCAGAAGGTGAAGGTAAACAAATAAAAGTACTCCATTGATATTACAGTTACTCAGTTGAATGATATATACTATGCCTTGTCAAAAAAGAAATTTCAATAATTAATGCTTGTTACATTTTATGAATCAAAAACCAGTAAAACCACCAAGATTTCTATCCCTCCCCTTTACTTTCATAAAAAATTGTTTCCCAATCCTAAAATTTGCACACCTAAAATTTATACTAAAATGGTTTTAAAATTTTTTTTTATTATTGTAAAATATAATGTTGAAGTCATTAACATTCCCTTTGTACCTTGATGCATGTCATACCTGTGATAATTAACCCTGCCACTGATATCAACTCATTAATCCTGTATTTCTACCAGATATCAGTGCAGCTGGCCAAGGAAGGATAAGCGAGGGAGTGTTGCCCAAGTGAGCATAGACACTTTCCACACAAGCCCACTTCCCTGAAAGCGCACAAGGCTGGCTAGACAGGTGCAACCTGGCTGTATTGCAGCGGCAAAGTGGGAATGACCATGCCAGCCGAGACTCCCATGCACCCCTGATGCATCGCAGCTCCTATATATAGCACTGCAACCTGTAAAACATCACTTTATCTCCAGTGACCTTCACCTCCAAAGTTCTCTCTTCCTCTCGAGAAGCATGGAACACATCACCTAGAGAATCCAGCAGCAGTAAAGCTGAGCTGGCTGATACGCCGTGTATGAGTCAGATAGCAATAGGGAGCAAAGTTATTAAGTAAATTTGTGCACCATCTAGGCACTCATCATGCCATGGGTGCCAAACACTTTGCCTCTGGGGCAATAAAACTGCCTCATCCATAACTTTGAATACTTTACTGCAAGTAGGAGTGCAGTTCAAACTCTGTTACAACCATTGTTTACCACTGTTCTCATTTACAATTTCACCAACCTTATTATCACAACCAGCCATACCAGGTGGTACCTGATGATAGGGATGGAAGGGGAAACAGTAGGGATCCAAGACAGCGAGGGGTAGGAGTGATTGCATTAGATGACAGGTGCAGTGGCCGTGCAGGCTATCCTCGTCTGACCACCATCATTCCAAAATGCTCATAAGCACAATACCTGGCTGCCAACACTCACAATACTGAAGAGGAATCAGGAGTCACACCTATCTAATTGACAACCTCTGTTCGATCGACTACATCTCAATCTGCCAAGGGCAGAAAGTTGGAGGATGAGAGCTTGTGGTCCCAAGGCTCTTGATATACCCCAGGGCACAGGGAGATGATCAACTCAACTCACCAATCTCTGTTCAATCTACTGGGGACAGATAATTGTACGCAGGGGAACATATCCTACCAACTTCAGCTACACACAAAGGGAGTGTAGGAAACTGCGAAACCAAACATTGGGTACCTGCTCTACCCCCTACCTACCACCTTCCCCTTTAACTCACCCCACCATCTACTCATGCCTTTTTCCAGTCGCAGGGGTGAAAGGAAACAGACAGTTAAGTGAGATCAGTGCCCTCAGCACTCACGTAAGGCAAACCAGCACAAAACCATAAGCAGAGACAAGGAGCAGGACAGAACCCAACTAAATCTTCCTTTGAAAATAGCTTAACCCAGTGATAAAACACCAGTGACAGGACCATAGCCAGTGCCAGGCAGTCAGCATGTAAGAGTTAACTTTCCTGCCTTTAGAAGTTTGTGGTTCGAGGCCACACAACCTAAGAACCAGTACTACCACTAACCCAGAGGTTGTTTACCAATTCTCAATGTTTAGACTAATAACCAATTAAACTGTGTGTAACTTGTGTATTTTTTACATCACCACAAAGTCTTAAATTTATTGCTTCATCAGATACCAGAATCAAAAAAATTAATTTATTTTCCCAGTGTTTTAGGATGTTTTTGTGACATATACACTGAAGAGCCAAAAAAACTGGTACACCTGCCTAATATCGTGTAGGGCCTCTGCGAGCACGCAGAAATACCGCAAGATGACATGGCATGGACTCGACTAATGTCTGAAGGTATGCAGGAGGCAATTGACACCATGAATCCTGCAGGGCAGTCCACAAATCCATAGGAGTGCGAGGCGGTGGAGATCTCTTCTGAACAGCACATTGCAAGGCATCCCAGATATGCTCAATAGTGTTCATGTCTGGTGATTTAGCTGGCCAATGGAAGTGTCTAAAGTCAGAAGAGTGTTTCTGGAGCCACTCTGTAGCAACTCTCGACGTGTGGGGTGTTGCATTGTCGTGCTGGAATTATCCACGTCCGTCAGAATGCACAATGGAAATGAATGGGTGCAGGTGATTGGACAGGATTCTTACGTATCTGTCACCTGTCAGTCGTATCTAGACGTATCAGGAGTCCCATTTCATGCCAACTGCACACACCCCATACCATGATAGAGCCTCCACCAGCTTGAACAGTCCCCTGTTGCATGTAGGGTCCATGGATTCATGAGGATGTCTCCATACCCGTACACGTCCATCCGCCCGATACATCTGGAAATGAAACTCGTCAGACCAGGCAACGTGTTTCCAGTCATCAACAGTCCAATGGCGGTGTTGGTGGGCCCAGGCGAGGCGTAAAACTTTGTGTCATGCAGTCAACAACGGTACAAGAGTAGGCCTTTGGCTTCGAAAGCCCATATCAATGATGGTCTGTTGAATAGTTCGCACGTTGGCTCTAGTTGATGCCCCAGCATTGAAATCTGCGCCAATTTGAGAAAGGGTTGTACGTGTGTCACGTTAATGATTCTCGTCAGTCGTCGTTTGTCCCGTTCATTCACAATGTTTTTCCTGCCGCAGCGATGTCAAAAATTTGATGTTTTACCGGATTCCCGATATTCACAGTACACTCGTGAAATGGCTGTACACGAAAATCCAAATTTTATCGCTACCTCGAAGATGCTATGTCCCATCTCTCGTGCGCCGACTATAACAACACGTTCAAACTCACTTAAATCTTGATAACCTGCCATTTTAGCAGCAGTAACCGATCTAGCAACTTTGCCATACGCTTGTTGTCTTATATAGGCGCTGGTGACCGCATCGCGTTACTCTGATTGATTCCATACCTCTGTTATTTGCATACGCACGTCTATACCAGTTTTTTTGGCTCTCCAGTGTAGTTTAAAATGTTAAAATTATGATTATTGTAAAGACTCCTGAAAATGTTTTTCATGGGTAAAGTTTGTGTTTTATAGTACTTATATTGTCAGCATTGACAAGAACAAGAAGAATTTTTTATTTGTCAAAGTTGTTTTGTCTTGTTGGTCTTGAGTTATCTATTTTTTTTACACTGGAGTTAAAATGTTTACTTCCAGTTCTGACTGCCTGCAACAGAACAAATATAATATTGTTAATAGTGTTTGTTTACTCTACACATCACACTACCTTTGACCTTGTTTGTGCCCCAAAACACTATCATTCTTACATTTGTCAATCATAAATATCACATTGTTTGGAAATAAACTGACATTTTCATACCTCCCACTTCTGAGTTTTAGAATGGAGTAAACATAGCTTGATCATTGAGAATAGTGTTTGACTGCAGCCACACATCGCTGCCATTGATTCACAAGTCTCTCAATTGCGTCCATGAAGAAACATTGCTTGTGAGACAAGGAAGTCCTGGAAGGTATTTTCTACACTATCTCTGTTTTTGAGCAAGCTGCCCAGAAAGCGACTTAGCTGCATACACATGTGGTAGTCTGGTGGTGCAGAGATGTTAGGTAGGTCTTACCGTCTCATCGACAGCAAGGTAATTAGAGACGGAGCTAATTGCTCAGAAAAACAGAAACAGGGAAGGAATCGGTTATGGCGTGTAGTAAGGAACCATCCCTGCATTTGCCTGGATTGCTCTCGGAAAACCATGGAAAAATGAAATCACGATGGCCAGATTGGGATTCAAGCCCAGGTCTTCCCGAATGAGAGTCCAAAGTTTTACCACTGTGCCACCTCGCTCTGTGTGGTGCTAAGACCAAGGAATATAGAAGGTGGGTGGTGCTAATACCAGAGAATATGGAGAGTGCAGTATTATTTTGTATCTCAGGTCACTCAGCATCATAATTTTTGCCATGTGGGGTTTGGTATGATCTGCAAAGAGCAGGGAACCCCTTCTATTGGCTGGTTTTTACTCATACTCAACTGTTGATGCATTTTTTTTTCAAATTGTGCACTGTGTGAGACAGCAATAACGATTAGCAATAACGATTTCACCAGAAGGAAAGAAGTTGTAATGATAACACCCAGTGCTGTCCACCAAAATAAGAGCAAAATCTTTGTTGTGCCAACCATAGTTTTGAAAATGTTTAGATGTTTTACCAAAACTCAAACACTGCTCATTTTGCTTGCAGTTGTAGTAGAGGTTCAAATCCTCATCACTTGTCATGATACTATCAAACAGGGGTTCGGTATAGTGTTGAAATCAGAGGTTATTGCAGATGTCCAGCTACTGCTGTTTGTGGAGCTCAATCCGTTTGTGTAGTATCCAATTGTTCATTTTTAAAATGTTTTTCCTATCTGCTATAGATGCTTTGAAATCATTGAACTAGAAAGTTTGAACTGTGAAACAAGTTTCCTGTTGATGGTGTAAGAATGTGCCTCCACTTTTCTTTAAAACATCGCTATCTGCCATTGAAATGCATCCTCTACCTTCCTCATGTTGGAGAATCTGGTTGGCGGCACAAAATTTTTCAAACTTGCACTGCTCTATGCTTTCTGAAGTTGCATACCCTCCCCATGTGCTCACTACATTACAAAATATTTCAGCTGTTGTATGTCCCACGTAACAACCTTTTAATCATGTTGTTCCAACATATTATGTAAGCACTGTAATATGTTCTGCAATACTTGCAGCTACACTTAAAATGGAACGAAGACTTCCTGTGTTATTGTGACCTCGAATGAGTACCATTGGTCCCATATAACAGAAGGTGAAAGTGGACGTTGTTAATTGAACCATTTATTTAAAAAAAAACTTGGTACTAAAACATAAAATAAAAGTTTGTTATGCTATGCAGTAGTGATGGCCCGATACTGAAAAAACCCGATACCGATGAAGGTTCCGATATTTAGGATTTTACCGATCCGATACCTGTAAACCGATATTTTCATTTATCATACTATAAGCAGACATTTGTCACTAAAGTGTTTGAGAGAAAACTACTGCCTGGAAAAGTTTTGTTTGCAATAAGATAAATTGACTTACTGCTAAGTGAGATTTACTTTATGCCCGGTACATCAAAGCATCAAAAAAAATTGTTTAACATTATACAAAATTATATCTCAATACAACATATTACAAAACTAAGTTAAAGTTGCAAGAAGGTCGCTAGTCTACAAAAAATATGTAAAAGGACAGGAATGAAAACTAAGCTAACAAGCCACGATCATTTTGTTTACTTTGAGAAACGTACGTCAAACATAAGACTGCTTTACCAAAAATAAAAATGTAATCCGTGAAGCGAAAAATAATAATAGGCATTTACATTCTAATTTGTTTTTATCGTAGGGAATTTTAAAAAAAAATATTTTAATTTTTTTATTTTTTTTATTTAAAATTTTTTTTCTTTAATTATTGCATTTTGATATTTCAAATTATTTTGTTCTTTTTAGTCGTATTTCTGCAGCCTGATGTTAAGAGTTGGGATAATTAATGTGCAGCAGAGGAGAGAAAATACTTGAGGTTAGAATGGCCATTACCGATGTGCTGATATTTTAGTGCCGATCTCCGATAATGATAAATGTACCGATAATACCGATATCCGATAGCGGATATCGGGTATCGGGCCATCACTTCTATGCAGTGATACATTCAGTATCATTTCTTTTCAATCCCTTTCATGCACCAGCTGAGCAAGTGGCTGGGACCACGGTGGTGTAGTATATACCCTGTTTCCTCTTCCAGCAAGCAGTTATTAGTCCAAACTTTCTTTCCTCCTTTATTTCCTTTTCTCTTTCCTTAAGCAATACATAAACTGAGACAAGAGCCAAAACCAGGATATGTTCTTCAGCCCTTGGACAAGCAACAGCCCATACAACTTCAGCCAATTGTGAAGCTGTTGTTGTGATTGGTTGAACTAGCAGTCCTAAAAATGTTTGTATCTAACAAGCCTTAATATAAATGTTGGTTGATTCTATACCCTTGTCTTCTCTCAAGGAAATGATCCTTCAAGCATTTGTCTGTTAACTCTGATGTTAAAACCATATCTTGACACTTCCACCTTCCAAATTATATTCCTACCACACTTCATGCACTCCATAGGTACTGTGCCAGATCTTGAGTGGAAAACTTTGAGCCAGTGATTGCTGGTGGTTACAGACAGCGCTAGTGTCAGCTGTCTGGCAACTCACCCTGAAACCTATCCAACTGCAGCACCACATTTTTACAATTAGGGTTGTTAGTTTGTCAGACAGGCCTTTTCTCCTACCAACACTATCATTTACCCTTCAAACACTTGCCAAATAGTACTGTCATTCCTGAGTGACAAATTTCGAGTTGTAATAAGATGTGAATACGTTTAAAAGGTCTCCTTTAAGCTGGTGTCTATGACTTTCTGTTTCATCCATTTTGTTTTTGCAGAGAGGAGGGAACAGGAAGGTCCAAGTATCCTATGTGGGCTTGTAGCTCATATTACAATCCTGGCCCAGCAGTGTGTGTGACCTTAGGGACAACTAAGGCCCTCAGGGTGAGAATGTTGCCAGTAACATGTTCATTAACAGTGACTGGGGCACAGTACAGCATGCTATGAAGATCAGCTACCCAGGCTAGAAATCACTCCTACCAAAGAACTCTTGAGAGACACTGTCCATCTTACTGTATACCTGAGATTCCAACTTCTCTGGCTCTAGAGACATTTATTAGTATGGTCTACATCCAGGGAAGCATGATACTGAGCCACCTTCAGCTCCCCTAGAGCTTAAAATCCAAGACCTGATCTTACAACCTTCCTC
Source organism: Clitarchus hookeri (assembly GCA_002778355.1). Taxonomy (NCBI): domain Eukaryota; kingdom Metazoa; phylum Arthropoda; class Insecta; order Phasmatodea; family Phasmatidae; genus Clitarchus; species Clitarchus hookeri. The sequence goes on along the minus strand of NQII01001133.1, from coordinate 343,430 downwards.
CTTTCAAAATATTGTATCCAAAGTGCACCATAAAATATATCAGTTGCCTACCATTACATCTCTGTTGAAAACCAAAAAAAACCATGCTGACGTGAAGTTCTTGAGTTTGTGACAGCTACCTCATCCACATCACCAAGGGAACAACAAACCACTCATTAGGACCTGCAGTCCCTAACACAAATCTAATATGAGAAAACATAAACTCTTTTGTGTATTTAATGAAAGACAATATGTTATAGATAAAAAGATATGATTTCTACATGTTATAGAAACCTCTATGAAACATGTTAGCTCACACTGTAACTAATCTTATCTCTCTAATCTCACTCTAACCCAACATCTGTATCTTCAACCTGTTAAAAGTTATGACAGCTGTCTTAATGTGTTGCTGTTTGTTCTACTGGTAGCACAGGAACATCTCAGATTTTCCAACTACCCATAATAAACAGTTGTACTACTATATTACACTTTATAAAAATTGTGTATTTAACTGTTTGTCATGTACACAGTGATTTGCTTTTAATAACCACTTGAATGTATTTTGTAACTCTGAACCACCTTTAATCTAGGATCCACTTATTTTATCCTTTACCATGTACATAACAAATAAATTTTGCAGTCAATTGCATCCTCATGGTTTTATTTTTTGTATCAATACCTGTACGATTTTAATTCAAAGTGAGGTATTATATCTTCCTGACAGGCAGCTCGAGCGCTGTGGATTACCATACTGAGGTTCATGGGTGACATGGCGGAACCACGCTATGAGGCGGAGACAGCAGACAAGACACCAATCATGGCACAAGTCAATCAGGCACTTAGTAAATCCCTGAGTAACAGGAAAGCTTTGACAGATGTAACAACGCAACAGGTAAGTTGGCATGATTATCACACATCTATAATGTTCATTTAGTAGGTACATAATTACGTAGTTTCACAGTAAATGTATGATTAGATGCACTTTAATCAGAATGCAAGTTTAACAGATAAGCAAATAAGTGTATTTTCGCAACAATTAGAACTGAATGTATAATGGTTTGAGTGGACTTTCAGAAAGTGTGTTCATACCAGCCTTCACATGTCTACTGAATTCAGTCTCACCATTATGGTCACTATGTACAATTTGAGTGTAAAGAAGATAGAAAAAAAGACATGCTATATGATTTTATACTTCATGTGATTGTATATTTTTATGGGATATTAATTAAAACTATACACTCTAAGGTTGATGACTAGCATTTAAAGCCTGGATTCCTGTGAACTTCGGAATAATGGTACCAGTTCATCTTTAATGCTTTGCAGCTGCACTTGAATTTTGCATTATAATGCCTGCTACAGAAAGAGCATGAATACGAAAGTTGATCTTATTGCTCCTTTCTACCATATGAACTAGGGTTATCAGATATGTAGTACTCAAAAAGAGGGCATGTTCAAGTAACTGGCATTAAACAAAAGAGGACACTTGCGAGAAAATAACGTGAAGAAAGTGGACACACAATTTTACAATAGAAATATACAATATCTGTATATTTTGTCACAGGTCAGTCAAAAATATATTATATGCAAAATTGTATTCAAAAATCGATTCCATATAGCTTTTACGTAAAACAGCATTTTTTTTTTGCAACCAGATAGTGTAATAATCGTGCTATCTCTGAATAGAAAGTCAATTCCATTTAGTTTATAGGCACTACAGAATATTTTGCCAGCAAATAAAATAGAAGTATTCACACAAAACACAGCTGTACATCAAAGCACTGGACACAATTTTTTTAATCGACAGTTAATCACTCTCGCACAGCTCTGGTTGAGACAAATTTCAATCTTATTTCTTTGACCATCTAACGAGTTTCTATTTCCTAGCAAATAATCATGAAATTCTTAATAGATTAGGCACTTCTTAACTTAGACATGTAAAAAAAAATACAGCCAGGGAAAAATATAGGAATGCTGATAAAGACAAAAGAATCATGTAATATTCTCCAAAAAGTTTGCACTTTTGCAAGAAGTTTGTTGGCACCATTTCTAAATATTCAATGACATATAAAAACCCATAAAAATGTAAAGCTTCGCTGTCTTTCACTTTTATTGGAAAAGAGGACATTTTGATATTTTTGTAAAACCCAGCCAGACAGTTTACAAGGCATCAAAAAGAGGACATGTCTGGGTAAAAGAGGATGTCTGGTATCCTAACATGAACACATCATAATAATCCAGGTGCTATTAAATGCTAAAACAAATTTTAATAAAAACATAGAAACTGTTTTTCTATCATTATAAAACAAAATGGTGTAAATGATTAATAACATGTTTCCTTTCAAGACTTTTATTGTTAGTGATATGTTAGACATTTTGTTTTAATTAAATACAAGTTTATTAGTTCACTAATGCTATTTAGTGTAGCTGTAATTGCTGGTAATGTTAATTTATGATTATATACATGTGTGTGTACACACAAATACAGGGTAGGGCGAAATTTGATCAGCAACCTTTGTGAGGTGATTCTTTATGCAAAATCATATGGAAAATATGCAGGACACTTCATACCTAAAAGTGAAAATTAAGGAAGACATAAACGTTTAGAAATCGTGATTTTAAACTTTTTTTTTTGCAAAATATTGTAAACAAAGTGAAATTGAATTACATTTCTCCAAACATTTTTTTAATGTTATTGGGATCTTCAACCTAACAGCAAACTCTTATTAATTCCTTCCACGATAATGAAAATAACAGGAGTGGCCACCATCTTATTGCAGAAAACTTTTTTACCATCAGGAATTATGAATGTTTGATTCTTGTTTATTGAGCAGTATGATCTAATTAACAAAATTGGTCCTCTTATTGCAACTGCCTAGAACCCACCCACTGTTTGTGTGTAAAGCACACTCAAAGTTTAAGCTGCAGTGATACAGTACTTAGTTAGGTGTCTACGGTATGCTGCTGTGTCCACTGCACATGATGGTGGAGAACATATTTATAACACTTAATGTAAACAACATGTACCACGCAATAAGCTTGCAATACTGAAGTTGCCTGTTTGTTTCTGGCAACAGTCCGTGTGTGATTCCCTGCAGGAAGTATTGGCATTGCCAACGTGCCTGGAAATGTATCACTGCTGCAGAAAGTTTTGTATGTGTTTTACACTAAAACGGTGGGTCCTGGGCAGTTGCAACACGGAGGCCCTTTTTGTTAATTAGGTCATACTGCTCAATACATCATCGTCAAACGTTCATCATTCCTGATGATGGAAACTTTTTCTGCAATAAGAAGGTGGCCACCCCTGTTATTTTTATTATAGTGGGAGGTATTAATGAGTGTTGGTTCTTAGGCTGAATATCTCAATAACATAAAACAATATTCTAAGAATTGTAATTTAATTTCGCTTTGTTTCTAAAATGTTGCAAAAATACAGTTTAAAATCTCAATTTTCAAGGGCTCATATCTCCCTTAATATTTAATTTATGTAGAAAATGTCCTGTTTATTTTCTGCTTGATTCTACATGAGGAATCACCTCGCAAAGTTTGTAGGTCGAATCCCGCTGTGCTAAACAACTATGTGCATTGACTATTAGAAATGTAATTTAACTACATAAACCAAAGACTGATGTTCATGTTTATCAGCACAATCCAAGTGTCTTCAACACAACACACATACCATGGTTGTCTGCACAAAAAGTGTGATTGCCTTGTGCTGTAGCACAAATAATACAAAGATGACATCACTTTCAAGCTCTGTAATTTCAGAATATTTTACACCTTAGGATTGAACATTTGCATTGAACATTTACAAAAATATGACATGTAAAATTCTAAACGCGAAAGGCTCACACTGCAAAAAATATAGAGTAAAATACTGACGCTACTCCCCACCTGTGGTGTACAGAATGGTTCGTAGGGTCTGCAGTTAATGTTAAATGGCACAGACTATAAGGTGCCTTGAAGGTTGAGGGTATATAAAACAATGCTTCATTACGTTTTTGGTTTTGAACCGGTTTATTTAACGGGAATTCATTCATACATTTCCGGAACTTTTCCGGGAGTTTATACATACTTTCCCGGCACCTTGAACTGAGAATTTACTCATACTTTAACGCCCTGCGAGTTCTGGCCTGAAGGGCTGGTTACAATGTTCTGGCTAACGTTTCCGATGCTGTGGGGCAATTAGGTGACAGGACACATCCCTGAGTGACGCCGTTGTTACTTATCTGTATTTGTTGCGGTTGCGGGGTAGTTGTTCCGGCAGTTGAGATCTGGTGAGCTGGATGGCCCGGATACGTTCCGGCAGTTGATAAGATCTGGTGAGCTGGATGGCCCTTGTTATAGGCCCTCGGACTGGCTGTTGTTGGTGTGTTGCACTCAGCTGGCTTCCTCTCGACGTGGCACTTCTCGTTGAAGCTCACCACTCGCTCCATTCTTGGCGTAGGGTTGTAATTGACTGATTACTTCCCTACCACGTCCCGGCAAGCAACCCTGGGCGGGCCCCCCCTCCGTCCTTCTCGGCTACGGGCTGCACTGGACTAATCCCACTAGCTCGACATGGCGCCCCCTCATTGGAGCTCACCACTCGACTCCGCCTTCTCTGTGCCTTATTGTAACTGACTGACTGATGCGGTAACTGTCTAACTGCTTCTGCCCCGCGTTTCGCGTCCCGATATGGCTGACCCCTTAATGTTGTGGTTCTCGCCCGGCTGACTCCGCGCTCCCGGCTTCCAATGCTTGTCACCATATGCATCCCGGTGTGGCGATACTACTCGTCCGATGTAACTCTGGTAACTGTCTCTGATTATGCCCTGCGTTTCGCGTCCAGATATGGCTGAAACCCCTTAATGTTGCAACTGACTGATGCGGCTGACGGACGTGGCCAGGTTCCGATATCCCGGCCTTGGTAACTGTTGCACTGACTTACTCTCTCGGCGCGGAGTACTGCATCTTCCGACTGCCCCGATATGACTGACTGACCGACGAACTCTCTCGGCGCGGTGATCAAAACTGTCCAACTGATCAACTTAAACTTATCTACTGATCTACTCATCCCCACCGTCCTCGCAAAGAGGCTTATATTGTCACTTTGCTCCCTCCTTAAGTTCCTACACGTGTCTCCCTAGTTGGTGGAGGGGGGAGGGAGGAGGGCGCGGTACAAAGTGTAATTCATACACGCACCTTGGTTCTTGACGGTTGGGGGGAAGGAGATGGTGTGGGCCAGTTGCCCCTGCCATACGCTGTCAGCTTATTCTCGGTGCGTGTTTTTGACGTTGTGCGGAACTCGCCCTATTATCTCATCATTTCTCGGCGTTTAAAAATTTCATGGGGCTTGCTAGGGGGGTGGGAGGAGGAGGCACGAGGGTGGCAAGTGCTACTTCACCTCGGCTTGACCTCGGTATACGTTAACGGGCGACACGTGTCATCCGGAAGTCCCTACACTGGTTTAAGCTGGCGGGGAGGGGGGGAGGTTTGTGACAGCGCCGCTTCTAACACTTCTCATATGCGCCACGCATCAATACTCATACAAATAGATTAAATTGCTCTCTCAAAAGTATTGCATAGCTCAAAAGTACAATAAATATTTAACTGGCAAACCAGCCAAGTAGTGTAAAAGAATTCAAAAATATCAAAAAGTAACTCTGTTAACTAGAAATACTTCAAACACTCATATGAAAGATTAAATTGCTGCGCAATTGCTTATTCAAAAGTATTACGTTACTCCAAAATATACAATAAGTATTTAACTGAAAAAACGAGTGGAGTATTATTAAAACGTTTCTAAAATACAAATAGTTACTTTGATGACTAGATAAATTCAAGATATTTAATGGAGCAATTTGACTAAAGGAGGGCAGCTCTTCAGGCCCAGTAAAGCCTCCTTTACGTGAAAATAAAAGTTAAAATCTGAAATAAGATATTACGTTAAAATAGTGAATCGATGGAGGCAGTCTGTAGACCCTAATCATAGCTCCATCAAATAAAATAATCGACGACGACAATTTATAATACTTCAACAGTCTGCCCAACGCGTAAGTCATAGAAGCATAGTTGCAACAATTAAACTTCAAGTAAATCATTGGGCAGCAGACAAAAAACTATACATAACACGTTAAAGCAACTGAAACTATACAAAGAAACAAGAAATTAGTTGGGCTGAAACTGCAATTTAGGTAGGCATCCAAAACCAGAATCTAGAAAACTTCTAACTTACTATAGAGCCCAGGACAAACACAATACTACGCCACACAATTATTTAAAAACGCTGAACTGACCCACAAATGAAAAACTGCGACCACGACTCATCGTTTTACAAGCTCCAGCATAATCAGCCGTTCACGCAAATACATTATTTAAACGACGTCTCATAGCAGTCTCGTCCAAGGATGTAAACTGACAATTTTAGCTCATATCACAATTTATATTAGATCTAGCAGGCATCAACCCAACGATATTTTTCACAGGCGTAGAATGAGGCATAGAAAGAATGCTGCACAAGGCGTTTACCAACTTATATAAACTAGCTCCTGGATTTAAAAAAGCTGACGTACAAGGAGGGGTAATCAAGGGAAGGAAATGAGGGGAGAAAACAGGAGGGGAGCTGAGTCGCCTAAGGAGCAGGCCGCTTTACAGAGGAGCGAATCCAAAAACGATGCGCGCAGAGGTGCCATCATCGCAGCCTGAAAAATTGTGAAAGTTAAGAGAGTTACTTACTGCAAGATACTTTTTTTTGTGAATTTGTGTTTGGTGTTTTATACTCATCTATCAAACACTGATAATACTTTGTATTACACATTTTTTACAAAAAAAATTAGATACCAACCATTATTTTTTACAAGATGGGGTGGGTACACCTTCTTTTTATCAAAAATCTTAGTTTAAGCCATTTATGTAAAAAAAATTTATGTTCTAAATCAAGTAATTCAACATACTTTTCACCCTCTACCTTTCAGGGGCTCTACAGCAATTAATATTCAAGTTGGACCTTGCATACCCTATATCAGATTTCCTAAATTTTTGTGAGCAATACTTTATTTGAGTGTGTAGACATATTTCTGAATCACATTGTTTATAAACACACACACATGCTGGAGTACCTATGTCATCCTTTTCTAAGCAGTATACACAAAAATTAAACAATAATAAAATAGTTATGATATTATGTTTTAAACTAAACTGGTTCTTTGCATCCACATTTTGGATAAAATATATTATATTGTTCTTGTATGAAGTTTTTAGCTCCCCTATTCCACTGCATTTTATGTGGCTGTGTTAAATGCAATTAACAAAACAGTATTTATTCCGACTAGTTTAGTAGTTCAAAATTTCTGAAAGATTCCGGTAAAGATAACATGAATATTTTAATGACAATAGCTTCAACTTGTGTAGTCACCAGAATAATACAAGCAGAGTCTGAACTGAAGGCAAGGGAGAATTAGCTTTACAACATAAAACAAACACTCTGCACAGCTCTTAGGTCGAGAAGGAATGCAGATTTATAATTTTTCCCCAGCACCATTATTAATACAGCTGTTCTGGTGGATTTAAAGTTCATCAAGTCAATGTCATCAAAACTAAGATATATTTTTAAAAATTAATAACAAATAAACACAACAGTTAAATGGATTAAAAACTTACCATGACAGTATAAACCATCCTAAAGTTTTTAATTTAATTTTTGTACTTGACAACACACGATGAACTTCGTTCAGCAAGGCTGAAGAGGAGAAGACAGTGTATCAATATATCACAACTACCTTAATAGCATGCCAGACAATCCTCCCTCTTCATAAATATAGGTCACATATTAAGTGTTCACCTACACATGAATGAGAATGGATATAATTTAGTTTTTTATACTTGTAATTACTGTGCACAGCATTATTTCTTACACAATAGTGTTACATATATAATTTTTAATACAGTGAAACTCTGTTAAGACGTTTTTTAAGGGACTGAAAGAATAATGCTTATTAACCAGGAAAACTTCTTAAAAAGAGTCAAATTACACATGTGCATATAGACAAGGTGCAAAATTATTCAACTTATTAAGCAGGAAAACTTCTTAAGTGGGAACTTCTTAACAGGGTTTCACTGTATTACAGAATCTTTCTGCATTTCTGCTTTATTATGATCTCCTGTCAGCAGAGCCAAAATCATCATTTTCGACTACTTGATTTATTTTTAATAAATTTTAAGTTAATTATTTAGTTGTAAAGTAGTTTCCGGTGTAGTCGTCATAGACCCAACTCTGTGGAAATACATAGTTTGCTTGCTTACTACCAGGCAAGTGAACAAACCACATATCTCAGGGGACTCCCTGGCAGAAACTCTCCTCCCCTCTTGTGTCAAGATAGAGGTTTTGCTCAAGCTCTCAGTGCTGGGAGAGAGCTGCAGTCATGTTGGATGCAGGCCAGTAGTTAGCCAGGGGCATTGCCCTAGATCCAAGATACTGCCTATATCAGACCAAGTAGAGAACAGTATACAATAAAAATTTACCCTCAATAAATGTTTGTACCATATTAATTATTAGGACCCACATCTGCAATTACTCTAATAAAAAAAAATTGTTGCAAAAAAAATTTTAAATTTTGAGTGCAGGTGTAACATGGCATTTTATCGAAAACTAGAGTAACTATTTTACTGTTACGGTCACAGTCTTGTTTATATTTGTACAGAATGGTGTAGATGCAAAAACCCGCCGCAAAATGATTTCTATGACCTTGAAAAGGACGGACAAGTTGAAAGAAAATGTGCGTCGTGGACTTCTTCAAGATGATGCTTACGCTAACTGGCTTGAGTCTAGGCGGACAACCAACTTGGAGAAACTGCACTTCATCATTGGACATGGTATACTGAGGCCTGAGCTCAGGTAGCTATTAACAGTCTGTTTTTAAATGTTTTTAATTGTTGCAAAGTTCATTTTGTTCCTTAAATTACAAGTACTTTTGGAGGTCTTTATATAATTTTTATGATTAACCAAATACATATTTTATATTAGAGATGAAAATAGCCGGAAAAAAAACTGAAAACTTTGAAGAAAAAAAAGCACGATTTTTTTTTTTCAGACAACCTTGAAAAAAGGGGAAAATTGGATTTTTTTAGATTTCGATAAAAAAATTTTAATATGGCACAAAAGCACAGTTTTATTTTTAAAAAACTTAAAGCACAAGGTTTACAAACAAAAATACAAAAGCACTATCATTTATTTTAAAACCTAAGTTTATTAGTTATGTTTGCAATTTTCCCAACATTTACATTTTTTTTCCTTCAGAAAAAAAAACTGAGTTTTTTCTGGCACCCAAATTTTTTTAAAAATTTGCATCTCTATTTTCTATATATTCTTTTATTGGCAAAATTATTCCACATTCTTGTTTAATCTCCTCTTTCAAGATAATACTTTAGCAAGGGCGGATCAAGAGCGAGATCACAGGGGACATGACCCATCCCCCTCCAAAACCCCCACATTTATATGAAACTATCCCGTGAATGTTTTAAAACTAAAATTATATTAGAAGTGTTTAAAATACTGATTTTATTTAATAATTTAATATTTTTTCCTAAAATTAATCTGCACATGCACAATAGGGAAGTNATCCATCAAATCAAAAGTCTAGATCCACTCATGTGCTTTAGCTTTATGGATTTAATATAATCTAAACTCAGAAAACAAAAATTAAAAGAACAAACTGAATTTTGTACACTTATAAGAATCCATTGTGACAAATAAATACAGTATTTTCTTTTGTGTTTGTTTTACTTTTTCTCACTAATGTTGTGAATATTTCCAAGGGATGAAATTTACTGCCAGATCTGCAAACAGCTAACCAACAACCCAACCAAAGCATCATATGCTCGTGGATGGATCTTATTGTCCCTTTGTGTGGGATGTTTCCCACCATCTGAGACATTTGTGAACTATCTGAAGGAGTTCATTCGTGAAGGCCCTGTGGGATACGCCCCGTATTGTGAAGCTCGGCTTGACCGGACACTGCAAAATGGCCCACGACAGCAGCCACCTAGTTGGGTTGAATTACAGGTATCTTAAATAATTTCTAAGTTTCATTACATTTCTGATCACTGACATCAGCAGAGGTGATGAAAGTGGTAAGCACCCATAGTAAAAGTAGCCCAGTTACTCAACTGCTAAACCAACTACAACTATAGCACCTGCAGGGTGGCCACCAACTCTTCCTTCTAAAATTCAGTTTATTTCCAGGTTTTCTAGGTGTAAAATTTTACTTTTCAAGGAATCATCTAAACAGAACTGCATATTATTAAGTTACATGCGTGAAGTTTTGATTCTGATATGTAAGACAACATTCTGGTAAATCTTGAACAGAACTATATAAACTGATTAACAATAAAAATACACATGCCATTTTTAATATTGTTTTTAAAAAATACCAGTTATATGCAAGAAAGTTAAACAAATTAAGTTCCCACTGAATTTTGAAATTGAACATTTTTAAACTTACTCCAGTTTTATGTTTGAATATGTTGCAAATGTACTTTCCCAATCCACAAAATTTAGCCATTAGTATGGTTTGAGTGAAGTTTCTTATTTTAAAAATCACATGTATCTTCCCCTGAACTGCATAACCACATGAATGGAAAAAATAAATCACATCACTATTAAAATATGTTACAGATCACTATTAAAATATGTTACAGATCACTATTCAAGTATGTTGAACATGTTAGCAAATCACTAAACAATTACTAAAGACAAAAAATAGTACGAATATGAATATGAAAAATTCTCACAACAGTACATGTAGGTTTTGATTTTACAACTTTTATACACCCATATGTAGCCTAACTTTTTGTTAAGGCTTTAATTTTGCAATCTATTATTTCAGCCCCTTTTCTTGCATTTTCCATTATTTTCAGTTTTTGGTCAGCCAACTCTTTCAAAACAACTCCATTAATTTTTCGTCTTGCTTCATTTTGTTGTTTTGTCATATCACATTTCTTTTTTTACTTCCAAAGCTCTTTTATAGTTCATGTTAGCATTGGAGGCAGCCTGAATGATGCCTTTGCTGATATTTAACTCCTTCTACAACAGTTACTGCGTAATAGATGAATCTATGTACTACAAGAGTTTCCTCCATCATATTCTCAACTAGACAATCTGAATTGATGGAGAAACCTTTCTCTGTACTGACATTGTCATGCGACAAATTCAGTGTCAACTGTATTACTTTTCTAACAGTGTTGTAGCTGTCATCAGTACCTAACAGCTGCATCCAGAAGTTGTCTAGGCGATCTTCCTTGCACCTGAATGTCTCCAATTGCTCAACTTTGTTCATACACACAATTTTGTATTCCCAAAATGCTTTGTCACCAATTTTCCATCCAAACTGTTTTTGCTCACCAAAATATCCCAAAAAATTTTTTATGAATATTTCCAGTTTCTTTATTTACTAACACAGGTGGATTATGGGAGGATAATGCTTTCATTAGTTTGTATTTTAATGGAGACATATTCATAATTTTCTGGACAAAGTTTTGGAATGCATGTCTACAATCATGTTAGAAAGTCAACAACTTAAATTCAGTGAGTCCCTTACACTTTCTTAGTTCCTGTTTAGTTACAAAACCTACTTTTACATGTTTAGAGTGGAGAAGATTATCAGTCAGCATTTTGAACATGTACAACTGTGAGTAAGGCTGGCTTCACAAACCGCTCCATTACAGTTTGTAAAACACAGCTGAGTGCTGAGAACAGAAAGGCAAGTGGCCAATCTGACTGGAAATCTCATGGGAATGACTTAACATCACTACCAATGCTCTTGAAAAAAAGTTTTATGCCAATCATGGGATCTTTCACATTTGTTTCAATGATCAAGAAACTAGCAGATGATAGTTTCATCTTCTGCACCAGTGCCCTTTGAAGCACGATGAGCTGGCACATCTCTAAAAAAAATTGTAAAGTGCTCTTAGGAAATCAACCAGGTTCCAACCAGTTGCTAGCATGACACTTTTAAATGCATTATGCAACATATGGAGACCACAAATAACCCAAGTCCAACATTTCAGAATTTTCTGGAGAGTCAGTACTGAGATCATTCAGATACTTGTGATTAACATTTAGCCCATCCATTGAAACCTGGATGTTTCGAGCTTAACAGGTGGTAAACGGCCTTGCATATACCTAAAAATACTGAAGTGTAATAACGNATGGCCTTGCATATACCTAAAAAATACTGAAGTGTAATAACGTGAGCATTCTTCGCCCTTTTCAGTATCCCAAAATTGAATGTTCAAATCCATTTGTTGGCATTGGCACACCTTATTTAGGGATTCATCGANACGGCCTTGCATATACCTAAAAATACTGAAGTGTAATAACGTGAGCATTCTTCACCCTTTTCAGTATCCCAAAATTGAATGTTCAAATCCATTTGTTGGCATTGGCACACCTTATTTAGGGATTCATTGAATCCCACAACAAACTGTGGGCATACCCTTCTTCCTCTGAAAAAATTTTTTTAACCCTGATTAATCTCTTAGTTAAAACCAACTAAAATACCCAGCAAAACATAATAATATTAACTTAACAATATGTGATATTCAAAAATGTGATAAATGTACAACTGTTTTAGATGTAGAGGCATAAACATTCCACTCAACTAAAATAAGACATTTAAGCAGTCATGTAATCAAATAAAAGTTTTAAATGGTTTAGAAAAAGAAAAAAGCCATAAATTAGTGTAAACAGATCATTGTTGCATGAGAAAATGAAAGTATGTAAAAAAAATCTTTACATTCGAGACTTATCCCAGTAATAATTTTTTACACTTTTACCCTGCTATTTTGATTATTAATTAATAAAGTTATAAAATAGAACTCTAACAGCGAAATCCAATGTGTGAGTTTAGCATTTATTTTGGTTCAAATTTGGTCCATAATGAAATTTTACTCTTGAAATGTTAAAAAAGTCAAAATACTGGAGGAGTTGTAGACACACTACCCTACATTCCCGACAACTTTGTACACATTTAAAACGGCCTACAACTGAATTGTATTGACTACAATACATTTGAATAGTAGTCAATGCATGCTGCAGCCACAATTGACTTTAGGGGTCATGGTGAGGTAAGACATTAAACGTATCCAAGGTTGCCAGATAAATTTAAAGCTGTGTTGCCAAATTGTAAAATAAATGTGGCCAAAAGTTGCAATTTTAACAGAATAACCTAATTTTTTTTACAATAGACAGGTAAGTAAGGTATAATTAGTATAATGATTTAATTTTCATTAGCCCAATCCATTGCAGTATATCTATATATACAAAGTACTAACTATACAACAAATAACTTGAATATTTTATTATTTCTAAATAAAACAGTTATCCAAAATTGCATAATTTTGCAGCACAAGAATTTTACATTTGCCAGGAGTTCTTCAGTTACTTTGCAACAGGCATTGTTTAATAAATGGCAAGCGCAACACACAAGTTTCAAATTAGGAAAATCGTTTTTTAAAAACAGAATGCTTTGTTCCACATAAACTATTTGCACCATCTGTCCCAATTCCAATTAAATTGGAAATGTCTAACTTAATTGCAGACAAATATTGCTTGATGGATTCTTACAGTACAGAGGCAGAACCATTTTCAACAGCAATTAATTAGGCCCAGAAACTCAAGTGATAGTTTTCATTTTAGTTTCAGAGTAATATCTTATGCACAAACATAAATATTTATCGACAGATATATATCTGTTAATTTCATCTAGTGAAAATTTAGAACGTCCAACATCTTCAACTACATTACTCAATACTGAAGGAGCTATGACATGTTTCTTAAATGCAGACCATTTCATTCNAGATGATCAATTGATTTAAGTGAACAGTGCATTGCTATGAATACAGCTAACTTAATATCTCGTCCTTTTTCGTGGAACTGTAGTTTAGCTGGTTTGCTTGCGGATCCAGTGACTTCATTTTATCGCCAGGGTGTTTTGAATTTATGTGCTTTTTTTAAATCTGATACGTGACTCCTAATGGTTACTTTAAACACTTTGCAGAATGCTTCATTTGATGAATTCTCGGTCAACCAGCCTATAACAAGCAATGCCACGTTCACGTATGAGTAGTGTTAATTCACTCTTTACAAAATTACGTGTATTTCCTTAACATTTTTAAAGATTTTCTTCTTACCTATTGCCCATTTCTCTTATCCCCTTCCAAGAATATTTCATCCAGTTGCACATTTTCCAAGAATGCTGCTAATATAATTCACAAAAAAAAAAAATATCCCAACAGGAATAACTAAAGTAGAAACAGCCATAACCGAGTCACATAATCATTACTGTGACTGAAAACGTGTAATAAAAACTAAATATGAACACAAAAACAAATACCATCCTCTCCCATCATCATTAACAAATCAACAGACAGNCGTGTAATAAAAACTAAATATGAACACAAAAACAAATACCATCCTCTCCCATCATCATTAACAAATCAACAGACAGTGATGGCATTTTTTGTCAGTAAATGGATCTCTCTCAGGTGACAAATACTCTGTGTAATACTATATGTTTGTCACAGCCTACAGGAGGAATAATTTGATAGGTCTTTCCTTGTTGGTCTCCTGCCTTTAAAATAGAGACAATTGCGGCAACAGACAGAAGCGAGAAGAGAGGGAATGTCTCATTTTTATCAAGTAAGAATCATATTCACAGAAGTTAGAAGCAGCGATTCATGAAAGCAAAGAAAAAAGTATTCCTGTTTGGCTTCTTCCACCCAAAGTGGATGCTAGCCACCAAACAGGATTTTAAAGCACCACTGGCATGCAAAAAGTAGCCCAAATGGCAACGCATCGCTGTAAAAGTTGCCAACTTTCAAGCATTTGTTCTAACGTCCTATCACCGAAAGACATAGTCGTCATTCATGTTAACTGTGTTCAAGACAAAACAAAGCAGTTAATACAAAATAGTATGAAATTTATTTGACTTAACTAATGAACCTGCAATATGACTTCACACAAAAGGAACAACAGAAACAGACAAATGAGTTAAGGTTTCCATGTTTCACCAATCTAACACAATAATATTATTTATATTTTATCCCCTCATTTAATGCAGATTGTAGTAACAACAATTTGCCTATAGGTTATGTTTACTGTTTGGCCCCAAAACAATTTTAGAAAAGGCTTTCGGTAACGTTCAACTATGGGTACATTTAATACATTTTGCCTTGTTGCATTTTATTTAAAATAAATTGTCTTACCTAACTTCTGTCAATTAATGATGGGCAAAATTGAATGAAAACAATTTGAATATTTGATTGTTGCGATATAGAATTGTTTTTCGATTTTTGTCTGTGCTGTTTAAATTAATTATTCGTTTTGAAGTTTTCCATCTTGACAACAGATTACACTACTTGCANCGTGTAATAAAAACTAAATATGAACACAAAAACAAATACCATCCTCTCCCATCATCATTAACAAATCAACAGACAGCGATGGCATTTTTTGTCAGTAAATGGATCTCTCTCAGGTGACAAATACTCTGTGTAATACTATATGTTTGTCACAGCCTACAGGAGGAATAATTTGATAGATCTTTCCTTGTTGGTCTCCTGCCTTTAAAATAGAGACAATTGCGGCAACAGACAGAAGCGAGAAGAGAGGGAACGTCTCATTTTTATCAAGTAAGAATCATATTCACAGAAGTTAGAAGCAGCGATTCATGAAAGCAAAGAAAAAAGTATTCCTGTTTGGCTTCTTCCACCCAAAGTGGATGCTAGCCACCAAACAGGATTTTAAAGCACCACTGGCATGCAAAAAGTAGCCCAAATGGCAATGCATTGCTGTAAAAGTTGCCAACTTTCAAGCATTTGTTCTAACGTCCTATCACCGAAAGACATAGTCGTCATTCATGTTAACTGTGTTCAAGACAAAACAAAGCAGTTAATACAAAATAGTATGAAATTTATTTGACTTAACTAATGAACCTGCAAAATGACTTCACACAAAAGGAACAACAGAAACAGACAAATGAGTTAAGGTTTCCATGTTTCACCAATCTAACACAATAATATTATTTATATTTTATCCCCTCATTTAATGCAGATTGTAGTAACAACAATTTGCCCATAGGTTATGTTTACTGTTTGACCCCAAAACAATTTTAGAAAAGGCTTTCGGTAACGTTCAACTATGGGTACATTTAATACATTTTGCCTTGTTGCATTTTATTTAAGATAAATTGTCTTACCTAACTTTTGTCAATTAATGATGGGCAAAATTGAATGAAAACAATTTGAATATTTGATTGTTGCGATATAGAATTGTTTTTCGATTTTTGTCTGTGCTGTTTAAATTAATTATTCGTTTTGAAGTTTTCCATCTTGACAACAGATGACACTACTTGCACTACAATATTTACGTAATGTTTTTTTACAGTCATCAGTAATTGATATTTAACTTTTTATATAAAAATTTTAAATTTTCTTTTTGCCTTTTGTCCTTGTAACGTTCTGCATACAGTTACACTGCCGATGTTACGTTGCCACTGCTAGCTCAAGGTAGAACACGAGACTCAGTAAAATTGACGCCGATTAATTAAGAAATAAAGTTCCAGAGTATTTTGTTCTATACTTTATTTATCACTGAAGTTTCACAGTTCACATACGAAGTTCCAGTATGCAGAGTACGAACGTTCACATATCACCATACAAGTGCAGAAACAGCGCCACAGTCGTTTACAAATTAATCCTTGTTATAAAAACTGGCCCGAAGAAATAATAACTGCTGCTACCTCCCACACCGGCGGATAAATAAAATAAAGTCTAGTTGCCGATGTGGGGGTTCTCGTCACACCCGACGTGGCCTAGGCGAGCATTGTAACACTGCTCTGAAGGGCGACTGACTTGAAGTGAAGCTTGACCTGAAGTGACTTCTCTAACTGCCCTCGCCACAGACTGACCTGAAGTGAAGTGCAGGGCGACAGGCACATGCGTCTTTGTGCTGCCTATCACCCCCCCTCTCCTGAGATAAGGGCCTGGCCACGCACACTCTCCCCTCGTTATCGATACTGCTCCGCACGTTATCGAAACTGCGCCGTAGGAACTAAAACTGCCAACGCCGTAAACATCCAGAGAAACGAACTTCTCGTACAACAAAACTTGTTGACGCATTCTGAAAGTTTCTAAATAATGCTGATGCTTCACAAAAACTGAAAACGACGACGTTCGAAACGTAACTGCAAACGTCCGCCCGATAAACAAACTATCACGGGAAATGAGTCGCCACTGCTTTTAAATTCAAACCCAATAAAAATATTACGAAACTTCTTAAGAAAAACGAAGGAAATTGAAACACGTNCCGTAGGAACTAAAACTGCCAACGCCGTAAACATCCAGAGAAACGAACTTCTCGTACAACAAAACTTGTTGACGCAGTCTGAAAGTTTCTAAATAATGCTGATGCTTCACAAAAACTGAAAACGACGACGTTCGAAACGTAACTCCAAACGTCCGCCCGATAAACAAACTATCACGGGAAATGAGTCACCACTGCTTTTAAATTCAAACCCAATAAAAATATTACGAAACTTCTTAAGAAAAACGAAGGAAATTGAAACACGTNGCCACTGCTTTTAAATTCAAACCCAATAAAAATATTACGAAACTTCTTAAGAAAAACGAAGGAAATTGAAACACGTGTCCCGAAAATTAAGAATACTGCGTCATTACATCCTTAAACACAGTTTATGTCGAATATTGTACTAAGTGAAGCGAAATTCCACCCATCTTTCACTTTGTTAAATGAAGAATCATTCGTTTCACTCTAGCGAATCAAATACATGTACAAATATTAGAACTTCTTAAGAGCACATGTCATAACTTCAGCCAAATATGCAATTTAAGTGCTTTCAAACTGTTAACTTGTGGCAGTATTAACATTCATTCCTTAGGCGCGGCGAAAGGAGAAGAAAACAGAATATTCTAAATCTGAATTAATCATTCAATTTCAAACAAAACTATTCAAATAAATATTTATTTCAAGAATAATTAGATTTTGCCCATCACTACTATCAATCTGAGTTGAAAAATACAGACACTGTATATCAAAAAGCTGATGAAAGTGTATATCGCATCAATGATCCAACAAGTGTAAAAATGGCCATCATTACAGTAATTTTAGCAACACCTGGAAATACTAATAACTTTTTACTGCACATTGCTGTCATATAAGGAACACCAAATTCAATTTTTCTGTTATAACAACACATTTTATAAACACATCTCGCATCAAATGCCAACGCCATCTTGCCACAACTCTGGTCGCAATCACGTGAGAGTGCTCTTAAATTTGTTTGCAATAACAATGAAACTTGCGTAATAATACTGCGAATGGATGGGTTTAGACAATTGACGATTCTGACGTAAAAGGAAACTAGAAACTTGAATAAAAAATGTAGGATCAAAATATACAGCGAATGAATAAACAATTTAATGATCAGATTCTGCCATNTAGAAACTTGAATAAAAAATGTAGGATCAAAATATACAGCGAATGAATAAACAATTTAATGATCAGATTCTGCCATTATGTAAGATAATATTGTTGTTGTTTAATCAATTTGGTCATCACCAAAATATCAAACAACCTACAGTTAAGTATAGCCAGTAGAATAAAGGTCTAGGCCCTACTTTACTGTGTATGTTTATGACCACAATTTCCGCCATGACTGTTTAAAACGACACCCGGAAATTATAGTGAAACCGTTGCCTAGCCCATTTATTGGTGAGCATTATCTGATTCCNTAGAAACTTGAATAAAAAATGTAGGATCAAAATATACAGCGAATGAATAAACAATTTAATGATCAGATTCTGCCATAATGTAAGATAATATTGTTGTTGTTTAATCAATTTGGTCATCACCAAAATATCAAACAACCTACAGTTAAGTATAGCCAGTAGAATAAAGGTCTAGGCCCTACTTTACTGTGTATGTTTATGACCACAATTTCCGCCATGCCTGTTTAAAACGACACCCGGAAATTATAGTGAAACCGTTGCCTAGCCCATTTATTGGTGAGCATTATCTGATTCCTGGTAATGAAAATAATTCAAGCAAAATTCAAGGTTTTTTCCTCGATGAAAATTCATGCATATTTCCCACTTTTCCACAATTTCAAGACTGGTGGCCACCCTGATCTTGACTTAAGCATAGCCTTGTTTCGTAATGCTACCCTTCTATCACCCTGCACTTCTCTGTTTTTGAGATATCACTGCAATACCTTCACCTGCTCAAAAATATAAAACCTCGAAACACCAATGTCCTGGCAGCACGCAGTAATGACACAGCCTCAGCATGAGAATGGAAAGTTTAGTTATTGGATGTGATGAGGTGTACAATTTATTATTTACTTTAAACCTTGAATATTTGTTTCATTCTATGTATGCTGGAAAATTCAATAAATGTTTCATATTAAACCATTCGAAACTTACAGAAATCCTTTGAGTTAATTTAAGAACTGTATTAAGCATTGTTTAATACATATGGTATACAAGTACATATATTGGAACTAAACAACTTAAAATGGCATGGCTAGAAAAGTTTTCCGGTTTAAGACTTTAGAATAATGTATTACTTATTATAAAACTTCACATATAATACAAAGATAACTTTATGGTATTAAATTAACAACATCAACATAAATACAACATTACTTCTTTCATTTTTGTATGCACAGAATTGCGAAAACAAACTTAAAAATTGTTTTTAACAGTGCTTTAAAAACCATAGTTTTTCTAAGTTAATAAATAACATAATTTTCTTGTATCCTGAACACTTAATTTTTTGTTGTTTAAGTTTCACTCAGTCAACCATTATATACTGTATATTGAGATAACCATCAAGTTTCTTGGTTTAGTAGTTATTATTTTGATTTTCATTTTGCCAAAGACCTGTTCTTTGAAGCATACTGTTAATGCACAGTTACCACATTTTTATTATTTAAAAACTTTAAAACTACATATTTTTTAATTATTACTTTTTGTACAGACATGACAAAAAGTAACAATTAAATCATTTCTAAGTGAACCCTTTTATAACAGTGCTGAAGAGACTTAAACTTTATACTTTTATGTATAGACAAGTTTTATAAAAGAATAAAATCCTACTGAAAAAACCGATTTCAGGACTAAGTGAAGGTTAAATATTAACCATGAACATATTATAAGTAGATGTGTTTTAACACGTTTTTGCTGTATTCTGTCTTCAATAAGAAAAGCAATTACAAACAAAAAAAATGTTAAGTTATTTATGCTAACACACTAAATTTGACCAAACCATATTGAAAATGCTTGTGGTTGTGTGAAACATTAACTTGACGGGTGGCACAATATTTTTTCAGGCAACCAAATTCAAGAACCCCATTGAGATACCTGTCATATTCATGGATGGCTCTGTGAAGAAGTTGAGAGCAGATTCTGCTACAACAGCAGCTGAGTTGACGGAACAGCTGTGTCAGAACATCAACCTGAATGATCAGTTTGGATTCTCATTGTTCATTGCCCTATTTGACAAGGTTACTAACATACTTTACTGTAATTTGTTTTTTTTAATGTTACTGGAATGACATACAGGCTGTCTCAGGCCTACAGTGGCAAATGATACATTTGATGATGAAATTCACTAAAGACTTCCAAGAATATTTAAACTTCCACATGAAGCATACTACAAGTGTGAGGAGCATTTCTGAGAGCTGTCTTGCAGACTAGCATAATTTCTACAGACTATACTATTCAGATATCACATTATTTGTTTTAATTATACACATTCCTGTTAGGATACATACAATGGTAAAGTTATAATAAACATTTGGTAATGCTAGGCTGAATATCATACAGAGTGTGTTATTAATTTCGGAACAAGTAAACAAATAATATGCTCTATATGCTGACGTGTTAAGGTTTGTAACACGTCAGTGGTTCATCGTGTTGTCAGTGTATGTAATAGTTTCATAAATGACAGAACTAGCAGTATACAATGTTGTGGGCATATGTATCACTTTTGTACCTGATGTGCTGAAAGTGAGACTACCCATGGCATGGATACTGGATGCTCCAAACCAGCCATCAATAATGTCTGATTACTAACGTTCTTAGTTTACACTGCTAATACACTCATACATTTTAGAGACAAGACTTACAAGACAGAGCCAGGAAGTTAATTTTAATTATTAAAACTTGTTCATGCTTTGAATATGTAGTTTGAAATGTGTACTGTAACTACTATCAGTTTCTTGGGGTGCATAATGTTTTATATTATTCATGCCCTGCAAATGGGTCTTAAGACTAAAAATTCTACAGGTACAGATGTGTAATGTTTGCTCATTTGCTGTATATTTGTAGGTTTCATCACTGGGTAATGGCCAGGAGCATGTGATGGATGCCATATCTCAGTGTGAACAGTACGCCAAAGAGAAAGGTGCACCTGAAAGAGCTGCCCCGTGGAAGATGTATTTCCGCAAAGAAATTTTCAGCCCATGGCATGATCCTACAGAGGATGCCGTGGCTACCAACCTCATCTACCACCAAGTTGTTAGAGGAGTGAAATGTGGAGAGTACCGCTGTGACAAGGTAGGCAAAAAAAGGGCGTCATATGAAACAAGAACTACAAATTATCAATTAACATTTCAGTTCTATTAATGGTAGCTACACGAGAGAGTAAAAATACTTTTATTATCGATCATGTAACGTAAACATTAATATACCAAATTTTATATCAAAAATTGTGTTAAGATTCAAGATTATTTTAAAATCAGAATAATTGAATACAAAGTATTTAGTCCTACTGAAGATAAATAAGTATCTTTCATTTTGGATTTACACATTCATCACAAATTCTATTTTAGAAGGTGTACAAAATATTTGGCATGAAAGAGCTCAGTAACTGTTTCCAAAATTTTCTTACGTTATTACAGCTTCACCACCTCTATTATTTCCTAACCGGCAACTGCAAATATGAAATAAGTGCTTATTTTATACACTCAATTACAAATATGATAATAACAACAGTAATCAAATAATATCAACTCCAGAAAACATATAGACCAATATCCTCTGCTCTTCCAAGAGTTGGCAAGGATCACTCCCACAAACTGTAACACACACATTCTTTCTTTGACTTGTGCCTACCCCTAATACTTATGAAGCTGTCACTGTGGTATATATGAAACATTTAGTAAAAACATCTACAAATAATTTTTTAAGAGACCAAATAAAAATATTATGTATGCAGACAAATAATGCATGATGGGCTTGTCTCTACATCTTTTTATTAATAAGTGACAAACAGAATCCCAGTTTAACACATTTCAATATTCTGCAGCTTTCATTGAACTGTGGTTATTCTGTATCCCACATTCTGTCTTCCTCCACTTCCTCCGTACCCCCTAGCTCAGATGAAAACAATTCCATTCTCTTCCCTCTTCCCATTCCCTTCTTTCAAGTGAAGATGGTTTTCTCACAGCAGGGTGTTATATGAGCCTCTCCCCATCTGTAGAATGGAAGTGAGCTTAGGCCAAAAACTAAACACTTTGCTGCCTGAAATAGTGGAAGTTGTGCCACTCTTTCTCTGATGCTGCAATTTAGGGACATCTATATAAGATGATAGCAGCATTATAGAAAAAGTGACTCAACTTCCATGTTTACAGGTAATGTATATTAGGTGCTTGTTTCAAGTGTAAGTAACAACCCGAGATTAATAACTATGACCTTTGTGACAGCCGGAAGGCAAGCTGGGAGACAAAGTCAAGTTGGGTGGCTAAGTATAAAAACTCCAGCTGGGACTCCAGTGATGGATGAGGGAAAATTACACGTCAGAAAATTATCCATGCAGACTCTCTTATAGTTAATTTCATATAAGAAGGCCACATTGTACGTATTCAAAACAAACAACGTGCCATTTACAAAATCCTGTATCAGCTGATGCACGAACGAACAAAAGTTAATATTACGTTGGCTATTCTGAGTGGAATGCCGACGCACATTAGACCAGCCGAAAATATGCTATAAGAAAGAGTTCCAAGGTTAATTAATACATTATATTTTACGTGGTCATAAAACAGCAGTTTTTAGTTTTAGAAACTAAACTTCATGATAAAATAGTAATGTATAGGTGTTCAAAATGAAATGCAACAATAAAACAGCCAGTGTAGAAATGAAATGCAATCTCGAAACATTTTTTCACGTTTTTATACCGCCCTCTTCAACCCCGCTTTCCTTATTTGCTTGATATTAATTCCAAAAGCACACAGAAATATTGCATAATATTGTTGAATTATTTTCTCTAATAATTTGGCAAAATATATTTGAAATACGTTTCGTTCCCAGCCAGTAATAGAACAACAGTCTACTGTACAAAGACGCTAGCTATTGTCGAAAAATCTGTTGTGCGCGCAATCTATTGGCTCTTTTGCGAAGCATACGCCATGTTGTTCTTCGAAAACCCGTTCTTTGTTTCCGAAGAGTGGGACACCGCACTCTCACCGCACTAGCACGCCATACCTGTAATGTGTGTTGCACTCACGTCTTCCCGCTGCTCCCCTCTACACGTTCCTGCCCTTCCAGTTATATTACGTTTACTAGCGACCGTACAAACGCACTCCAAACTCAGTTTCGATTCCTCTCCCACCGCCTGCTGTGCCTCCCCAAGGAGTTCACCAATTGCCGCATGTAGCAGCACCTCCTAGACACGCTGACTCGCCGGACCAGTTGAGGGCGAAAGAATAAAATAAACATTGGCGCGGCGATCGTCAACTGTCAATAATCTGGCCTTCATATATGAGATCGCAGCTACGTATTTCTGAGTAGCAAGTTTGCCTAAAACGTCCTACGAGCAGTACATTGACTAAGAGATCAGCTGATAATGACAGCATGAAAATAAACAACATCTTTGCCATGTGGCCGATCAGCTGATGGTGGAAGGATACTTAGTCAGATGTAAACAGTGGCGCTACTTTTGCCGAGCTGTCAAAAAGTGGCCTTCTTATATGGTACAGAGTATAACACTGTTCTAGAGGGAAGTTTCTCCAGACTGTACAGAATAAATGGCAAATGCAGGAAAATGATAGAAACAATAACTATGCTTCTAGATTCCACTGTACTGTACATGAATGAGCTACATTATTATAGATGGATGCTATGACTACAGTGCGAAAACCTGTTCACATAAAATTTATATAATGTGACTGTGATATGTTGCAGAATGTGTTGAGGAGTGAGGAAGCCTGTAGTTTATGCGAGATTTCACAGATTTACCTTTTTATTACCTATATTTTGAAGAATTCATCACCTGGTATTAAATTTAAACTTCTACCGGACTGCAGTTATAAGTCACATTTTTACATACAAACATTTAATTTTAAATAAATGTTTAATTTGATGGAAAGCTTTCATGAACGACGTTCACAATCCTACAAAAACATTGATTTCCTGACCTGTAATTCCCACACGAAGGGCTGCCTGCAAGTATTTTGTGTGGGCCTGCGATATGCAGAGCAGTACAGATGAGTGGTCAGCTGACCTGGGAACCACTCCCAGCCCTACCCAAAAGTATACACTAGTAGTCTGGCACAAGGTACCCTCCCTCCAGCCAGTTGAAGAAATGGTGGAAAGACAGTGCTGGGGAGGCATCCCCTGCAACATGCCTACATATTTTTCTTCACCCTGGCCAAGTCGACTTCAGTTCTCAGTTCATTTGGGAAGACATGAGTCTCCAACAGCCAGCCTGCATGACCTGTCACTTACAGATCTCATGCAGCCAGGTGAAAATTTAGAAGGGGAGCACAGGGGTACGTCCCCCTTCCTTAAATGTTTTTAACAGACATATTACAGAAGTGGAGATAAGTACATGGTTTGAGAAAAAAAATTATAAATAATAAATTTATTTTCTACAGTGCAAACTATTCTAAAATAACCTGTCATGCTTTTCACTGGTCGTTTTTTATCATACCTATTTACAGTTTAATAAAATAATAAAAAGTTAAAATTATTTTGTATTTTATTGCAAAGTTATTACGTACTTGTGGAGTAGAAGAGGTGGCAACTGACAAGGAAAAGCATGCCTAACGGCATATGTATGAAGGTGTTTTTCCCCCCATTAAGTACATTTTAAGTACATGTGTGCTTCCTCCTTTCACAGTTTCTAAATTTGTGCTTGCATGCAGCAGTTCCATAGCACCCATGCAACCTGATAACATGGCGAATCATAGCTTCAGATAGATCAATAGTGCTTTATAGCTTGAACCTTCAGTTACTGGCAATCCTCCACAGGAACAGTTGATTGAGAGCTAGAAACTTCCCTACAGGAAGTGTGGTGGAGCATTAGTTTTTGGCACAGTAGAGGCCTGAAGTGAACACCTTCTGTTTTTAATGATTTTAAAACTTATTTTTGTAATAGTAAATGTCTCTAAAATGCCCTCAAGTGAACAGAAAAGAAAGCTGATTCCTGTCAGCAGACCCTCTCCATAGCTAGCTTATTGACAGGCCCTGGTCAGTTCCAAGTTTCTACTAAGGAGCTCAAACAGCCAACTGCATAGAATAGAGCACAGATATAGCAAAATCAGTCTGCCAAATAACTGAGAGCCAGACAGACAGTATACAGCAGGGCATATGCATGAAACAGTCTGTCCTCATCCACCAGACACACAAGAGGTATACAATACAGCTATCTGGTGACATCCAGGAAGCACTTTGACCTCCTCCATAAATAAATATCTGATGCAATACAGATGTGTGTGCACCAGTCCTGTCCCATTTCCTCTGAAAAGTCATGCAACCAAGGCAGAGATGGGAAGCAATCACTAAACAAACACTAGAAGAAGGGCAATAAACTGGCACATAGTCCATGCATAGTAAAGCAACTGCCAAGAGTCGAACTATGCTTCTCCACCCAGGGGAATTCTGCCTGTAGAAGAAAAACACACCTGCCTAGCAACCACTAATCAATAACCTCTGACATGTCAATTGTTGACCATCCACTACACCTTGTCTGGGAAGTTAATATATAAGTTGCACC
The DNA here is from genome assembly GCA_002778355.1 of Clitarchus hookeri. Classification (NCBI taxonomy): domain Eukaryota; kingdom Metazoa; phylum Arthropoda; class Insecta; order Phasmatodea; family Phasmatidae; genus Clitarchus; species Clitarchus hookeri. Next base: position 317,398 of record NQII01001133.1, on the reverse strand, counting down.
CCAGCACGGCAGGGATGAGAATGTCTCATTGAGCAGTGCTTCACAGGCACACTAGAAGTCTTAACTCACGCAGCAGCCCTTCACTGAAGTATAGAACAGGTTCTACCTCCGTACTGCCAGCGTAGTGGCCCACACTCCAGACTGAATTAGTGTAATTCTAGGAAGTAACCTCTGTTTATCATTTTAATGCAAAACAGATTCCTAATTGTTGTATACTCTTTTAGTAAAAGTGTACTCTCTGCCACTCAGCTACCTCACCACCACCACACATATATGACACTTTTGTTCCTTCTTCCCAACGAGCACACAGAGAAGGAATCCAACCTGCCATTGGTACAAGCATACAGCCAAACTATAGGCTTAGATATCTGTATTGTCAATGAGACACAATATAAAACATTTAGCTTCCTTCATTGGAAGAATTTTCTGAGTTTACCAAATATAGTAAACCCCAATTTTGCGAGGTGTCACTGTTTCCGAGAATAATTTGTAAAATTGCTACCCTGATAAAACTGAAACTAACCAATTGTGACACCTAAAATATTTTAAAATTGCATTTAAAGTGCATTTTTTCAGTGAAGTCAATGTTTAATCAACTTTAATATAAAACTAACACAATGTGAGTGAACATTAATTTCATTCAATAGGCAGACATCTTCTGAACAAAATGATACCCCAGAAATGCCTAAAAATGTTTCTAACAAGTGATGCTTAAATTTTACCGAGCACAAAGTCCACATTCAGTGGCATTTCGTAGTAAAATCAGAGGATCTGTTACTGAAATATTAGTTTATTTCAATAGACACATACATGTCTTCTCAATAAACTGATATCTTAGACGGGCATACATGATATGCCTGTGCCACCAAATAATACATAAGCACCGAGCCAGAGTACCACATAACTCATGGCAAGCACAAAAGGAATCTTACAGGAAAATCTAAGAATATGGTTTTGAATTATTAATTATTGAAGGTTGCAAAAAGAAACAAATCAGAATGACCATTTTTTTGTCTCCGTCTCAAAACCCCTACATTTTTTAATGAAATATTATTAATCACTTCATAAGGTAAATCTCTGCTTAAGTGTGTGATGTTACAGCCATCAGAAACAACAGACAACTGAAACTCTGCTCAGTTCACTCTTTTGGCAGAAGCATGAGAAAGGTTCGTAAATAACAGCGCCATTATAAATAACAAATGACCTGTCAGAAATTTTCCTTTGAGATTTATTGAAGTTCACGCAGTTCACATACTTTACACAGCAGAAACATGAAATAGTTTGTGATACAACAAGCCAGACAGATGACAAGAACAGCATCACAGAACCCATTAATAATTTATGTTACATGGCCATTGTAAGCGCAGCAACTGCGAACCCACCTCCGGCCAATTTACGTCATGTCGAATGGGCAGTTGTCTACTACAAATTACGAGGTGGCAGCAGGTGCTCACTGCTAATAGCGCCACACCGCTCCACCCCTGCCCTTCATATCCATTTCACCACAAGCGTACCCAAATAAGGGCATCGTGCAGTGCTACCATTATCGAGCTTTCTAATTACTAGCTAAAAAGGCATTGTGTTGTACAAAACGTCCCTTCAGACACTGGTGTGAACCCCATTGCACTTTCTCATACAAACCAAACTGCGCTAAAATAATAACCACCTATAATCAAAAAGAAAGAACACCAGCAAACATCCTAACAGCCCTTTTCACTGATCTCCAAAACAATTTCAACTACGACTTTAGAGTGAGATTGAAGAGATTTGGGCGGCTCTTAACATCTAGGTCTGGAGAGACTACTTTATAAAAAACAAACTCTTGAAAAAGACACATACTAACACTGTCANGTAAACATCCTAACAGCCCTTTTCACTGATCTCCAAAACAATTTCAACTACGACTTTAGAGTGAGATTGAAGAGATTTGGGCAGCTCTTAACATCTAGGTCTGGAGAGACTACTTTATAAAAAACAAACTCTTGAAAAAGACACATACTAACACTGTCAAAGCATCTAAAATACTGTAAAACAATTACACTCCCTCACAAGAAAACAAAAATAAAATTAAATGTTTTCTTAAAATCATTATTAACTGCACCATTACAACTGGTATGTATGATATTCAGGTGTGTGTGGCATCCATTGCTATGATTCCTACATACATATAAACATCCAGCTTGGAGAGGTAAGCTTTAGCTGCCTTCGGGTGATATTCAGCACAGCCAAGCAAGACCTCATTTCCTCCACTTACATGGCTGGTGAGGTGGGAGATAGTTGCTTAGCAACCAGCATGACATCCCTGCGCCCTCCCTCTTGCTACTGACCAGGTGGGAGGTGAAGGGAGCCTGTGGAGGGGTGGTAAACATATTTTATAATCAATTTTAATTATGACTTCTTGCATTTTTATAGAGATTTGTATACATATATAATTTTTTTTTCTTTAATTTTTGGGATTTTTTAATGGTTTCCAAGAATTACTTCATAAAATTTCTATATGTAAAATTGAAAGTCTACTGTAATTTGCATGTGGTGCATACCATCAGTGCTTACCTGTGTTAGAAATAAGAGAGATTGGTTTCCGGAGGCAACCATCCTACCAAACAACTATTTCTATAATATAGTGAGCATCCTTGAGAAAACAACATTCACCAAAGTCAGTGTTGGTGTACGTGTACCAAGTGCAGGTGATGAGCAGACTGGCATCAAATATACTAAAGGTGGCATCAATTGTGGAGTTATGGGCCTAGGGCACTGGTGGCAAGTCCAGGAATTGCCACTGGTATGCTGGGTAGCTGACTGTTCTGATGTGGGAGTAGAAGTGACCAGGTTGTGTTGTGCTGTGATACAATGTACAGTAAGAACTTGGTCATTTTGGTGACAACTCTCGTGTGTGTGTGTGTGTGTGTGTGTGTGTGCGTGTGTGTATATATATATATATATACTAAGAAATGGTTCAGGTAAATAGAGGTGATGACAAGTCTGACTGCAATGTGCAATGGTTTTTACATGTGTAAATTGTTAAGCAACCATGGGTGATATGGACTACATTGACTATATGCAACTAAGTCTTGAGATACATGAGACACATAAATACATCCATAAAAGTGTGTGTTAATAGTAATTGATTTTACAGTTTATAAAGTGTATTTCTTATTTGATGATTTAGGTGTGTGTTGTATTTAGGAATCTGATATAGCTATGATGGCTGCACAACAGTTTTATGTTGAGTATGGATCAACATTTGATACAACGCTGATTTCAAATGTCTTACCCAACTACATTCCTGATCAGTTCCTGAAGAGTGGTGGGGAATATGCAGTTAGTCGGTGGGAGAAGAGCGTGGTTGAAGCATACAAGAAGGTAAAGCATCTATTCAGACATGTTTCTGGCAGTATCAAAAGACTTAAAATATTTTAATTTCAAGTTTTCTTTAATTAAGAGTTTGACACTTTGGAACAACAAGAGCTGTTTGAATGAGCTATGTCATTTTTCCTACATTGCACATTGGTTGACTTAAGGTTTGCTCATCAGAGAAAACCATCACACTTACTTCGGCTCTCAAGACCTCACTGTTAAGAGCCGCCCAAATCTCTTCACTCATCACACTTACTGTTTCATCAATTGTGTAGTACTTCTATTAGTTATAGTATATCCATTTGTATATTCACAAATCATGTATGGAGGTTAAATGTCATTACATAATGTAAACGTATAAAGCTATTCTAATCCTTCGGGAACTAAAATATAGGTTGTCGAGTTACGCAAAGGCCACAGCAGACACAGTGTCCTTTACTTTAGAAAATAACAATTTTAAGTTAATACCCATGTTCGAATGACAGGTACAGTTTAGTAACTCAACATAGGTTAACACGTGAAGAGTATTAATAACTCCTCATCAGATAACATACTGCAAACAGGTATGCCTATGTATAAATAAATAGTGTCTCTCAATTCCAGTTTTTTAGATATTTTTTTTTTTTTAATTCAAAATATTTATTCTCTGGAATCATTTTTAGAATAAAAAATATTGGCAAAGTTCATAATTATACATGAAATGAAAGCATACAAAATATGTACATACTACCGAAAACCATAATATACATAAAATGTGACATTTATTGAAAATATTTGTCAAAATTATGCAAAACCTAGCGATGTCGTGATTTCAGTTTATTTCAAATCTAATTTCTGATTCTGATGCCTTCTCCAATTTTGAATTCCAAATAGTAGGCCTACATATTTACTGGTATTATTCCTAAGGTGAAAAGTGTTACCCAAATAACTGCATGCATACCTAATGAGAGAATGTAAAATTTGTCGTTCAGATTATTATAATTTTGTATCTAAATAGTCCTAGTTAGCATAAAGGTTAAAATATTACTTTACATTTAAATGCACCAGTACAACTTTTCACCAGTACTACTACCACAGGACTCAATTGACAAATACCTTTGTAACATTTCCGTTATTTTATGATCCCTAACATACCTTATTTTTGAATGACACTTGCCAATATTTGTCTGGTTGGGACACCAGTTAGCTCAGCAAACTTAGCAGATGAGCTTAGCAAGTTCCTTTTGAATTAGAATGCAGAAATTCTGTTCTCATTTTTTATTGATCCACTCATATTCTCAAACAAAATAAAAAATAAATATCACTTGATTTCAATTATTGATGATAAAACTTAAAACATCTTGGAGCAATTACAGACAAACTGCTCGCGTCTAAAATTTACGAAGAAGGCAAACACAAGGCTGCCTACACCCTAGTGGCTTCATACAAGGGCGGAAATAATTTAGTAGAAACAAATGTTGTTCAGTCGGAAAAAGATACTAGAAGTTAAGTCACTGGTGCTACCTACGCACAGTAGTAAACTTTTCACTCGTTACATAATTTTACTTCACCTCAGCACACATGCGTCCGTTCTCGGCGGTGGTGGTGGTATTTATGGAAGAGGAATGTGCTCGACTCAACCTTCAGCATCACCCTGTTCTAACCTGCACTCTGATTGGCTGTCGGCTGACCACGCCACACTACTCCTCCAATAAGCAATGGCAAGATGAGAGTCAATCAGGATACTTTTCTTTAATTTTGCGAGATCGAGAAAACGCAATACTTACTACCCTCTAACGGCTAATGAACAATAACCTCCAAATGACCTCGACACCAAAAAACTTGTGACATGACCAAAATACACTGCACTCCGCTTAAATGATCCACCAAATATTAATCTGAAAATTATAGTAATGACTCGTAAAACCGCAATGTTACACCTTACTCATATTTATTTTTAGCAGTAGATAACAACAGTAGAGACTAATGGTAACTTATCACCTCGGATAAAATGTGAAAAATGAGCAACCCTTTGAAGCAAGTAGGCATTAAGTAACAGCAAAAATTGCAACACTTCTACATCATTAATGCAGAATATGTGTAAAAATGAAAATAGTTGGTGGTATTAACTGTTAGATGCTGCTGATATTCTGAATCCTACTCCTCTATGAATAGTACTTCGACAACAGTAGTTTATTGCAATCATCATAACAATTCTTAAAATCTAAAAGAAAATTAGGCCTTGATAATAGGTGATACTAAGGTATCAAGGAATCCATTTTGACATTCATGATATAAACTAACCCAGTAGTTGTAAATACTGTCATTTCTTTGTACATTGCTGATACATTTAGAGACCACCCTTTGAAATTAGTTGCTCTGTTAAAAATCTTTGAACACTGAGTGTAGCAATTTAATAACACGAGTTTTACAAAAAAATTTACAAAGGACTATAACTAAATAAACCTTACACCAAAATATGGTGTTATAATAACTGAATTTAATGAAAACAGGACTGAAACAGACCAACTGAAGGGCTAGGTGGAAGAAGGGAGGCAGTGCATTCTTCTGTTGTTCATCAAGGCCTATCCACAACAACAAACTTACGCTAATACACGCTAGATGGTGTAAGCTATCTTAGTTTGTTATAAATCTCATTTTCATGGATTTGTGGGATAGACCCTCTTTACATCAAGCCTTTGTATGAGAACATGATTCTAATGTTTGACATTTACATCTGCAACATTTGTGGGGTGTTAAGAGGGTATAAAGACAATATTTTTTTCCTGTAAAATAAACAGTATCAGGCAATACATTGATTTAGCACTGCCAGTGGCATAACTACAAATTTCTCAAGGGGAGGGGGAAGGTTTACATTGACTGAAGTTAAAGGAGGGAGGTTACACTAGCATTAGCGATGCTGACATACATGTTAATTAAAACAAATGCTAAGAGAAAAATTACTTCCCAATATAATAAAATGCATCATAGTTTACAGTAATTACGTATTTTTATCACCCTCTTTCCCTGCTATGCCTCTGAGCAAGTACACTATACCATACGTGCTAGGGTGACCAGATTTTTGAGTACAAGAAGCAGGACACTATTGTCAAAAGAGGTGTAATTTATTGTAACAAATGTGGTTAATTCTGCAGCATAACAATTCTGTAAAAACATGATAATGCAATTGAAAAGACTATACACAATAAAAATATGGATGTAAATAAACTGCAGTGAAAGGACTGTTGTCATTGTACCAGTGCTAGAAATGTCATGCCTAAAAATTGTTTAATTCTACAACTGTTACATTTGTCCTTAACATTTTCTTTTAACTTTCAGAATTTTTTCTTTGTGCCTTGTGTACATACATAACCAAAACAGAATTCAAATTGCTGATAAAGAAGTTGGTTGTGGGAAAACTTGCAAAACAAATTTACACGACAGTATGCATACTACTGTAAATGGTTTGAACACACTAAGTGAATTTTTATTTAACTATACTTAACAATGGTTGTATTTCATTGCATAATACAGCAGTTCATTTACTTATACCCTAAAAAACAAAACTGCCAGCACACAAAAGAATATAAGTTATTCAGGTATTTGTGTGAAAATAAAGACTTCGCAGGACACTTGGGAAAACAAGGACATTCTTTGGCTTTATTATGTTTTATGCATCTCACAGGGCAACACTTAATAAAAAAGGACTGTCCTGCGAAAGAAAGGACGTCTGGTCACCCTAATATATGCACATGTCAGTTACAGCTCATATACCTACAGAATCAGGTACAAATGTATACCTGAGTCTGTAATCATCCAATCCATGTCTTAGGATTTCCATCTAATAGCATCCTATGTTGTTGTGGCATAGGTAGGTAGCAGCCAGCTCTCTCCATATTTGCTTGTATATTGTGATCCAGCTTAGAAAACATTGGTTTGGTGGAAAGGACTTAGCTAATGTGTATCCAACCACAACACAACAGGTTTGGGAGTGATGTGTCACACTTGCAGTATTAATTTCTGCAAAAACACTTATGCTAGTGAAAACTGACACAAGCTTTCAATTGCATAATTATGTAGCCATTGTTATCCTTACAAGCACAACACGAAAACAACGGCTTTTCAAATTATTGAAGAAATGTCACGTACATAAATAATTTTCCTTATGAAATTATTGTTAAGCTTCTTTAATTATTTTAATGTTTAAAGAACATAATAAATTAATTTGGTAGAAAAATATGCATTTTATTTAGGCATTATCCATGCAAAAAAAACATGTTCTTTTGAATTGAATATAATAAGTGCTTTTAGTCAAATGTACTACAATTTATTTGAGCAAAAAGTTTATTATTTACCAAAATATGTATAAAAAAATTGTTTTAGATGCAAGTTCTTTTAATTTGTTGATAGTGCAATTAATGTAATAGATTGTCAATAAAAATGGATGGTCTACGTAAGGGTGCTTTTTGAGCATTGTAATTATTTTATTTCAGTGTTACTACATGAAAGAAAAAACTCCCGATATTAGGGCCAAAGAAGATCTTGTCACTTATGCACAACTCAAGTGGCCTCTACTCTTTTCCAGATTTTTCGATGCACAAAGACTGTCAGGTATGTTGGTAAAAACTTCTGTTCAGTAGGTGAAGAACTCAGTGTTTATGAATACATGTCAGAACTTTGACTTATATCCTTACTATATCCTTAAAATAAAGTTGAATTTTACTTAGTGTTCATCTTCTATACTCTATACATATTATAAAACTCAACAACTCTGTGANAGCTGTGCCCGTGGCTCCGCTCGCATGGACTACAGAATTATTGTTAAGGATTTTTTTTTAAAATAAAGTTGAATTTTACTTAGTGTTCATCTTCTATACTCTATACATATTATAAAACTCAACAACTCTGTGAATTAAATGGTAAAAACACTTATTAGTATTTCTCCGTTATAGATAGATATATGCTACCGTGGAGTTTTTTATATCTTTTTATTCTACACAATTCTTTACTACATGATATTGTTCCATCTTTAACGGTTTATACAGCGTATTGCAAGAGAGTGCGCTGGTGGCAAACTTTTTTCCAACTTGATTCACTATTATCGTTTGTAAATTTTTTTAGATATTTTCTTACAAAAAAAAGTAGCCGATATCATTTTTTAGCCCTCCAACTATTTCTTTGCAAGAAATGACATAGATCTGTTGCTCGGTTGCGACGTTGCATTGTTATTCCGTTTGTGTACTTTTTCACTTTCCAATAAGAATTTCCCAGAGGGAATGAGAAATTTTCTCGGGATAAAAAATAGCCTATGTCACTTCCTGGCCCTCCAACTATGTCTGTGCAAAAAATGACGTCAATCCGTTGCTCCGTTGCGATGTCGTCTCACACTAACAACTTACATAGACGCAGCATAGTACCCAGAGCGCTATTTTTACTAAAAAAAATTTCCTGTGGGAATGAAATAATTTTTTGGGATAAAAAGTAGCCTATGTCACTTCCTGGCCCTCCAACTATCTCTGTACAAAAAATCACGTTGATCCGTTGCAACATGAAAGAAGGACAAACAAACACACTTTTACATTTATAATATTAGTTAGGATGACATTTTCAAGAAAAACCAAGTGAAAATTGCTTACAAGACTTAAGTGTTTTCTCACTCCATATCCTTCATCTGTCATATTTGTGAAAGGCATCATGCACCATCAGTATGTCCACATCTGTTGATGTCCTGCAGTATCTATGACTTACAACAACTTGTGTTCTAACATTGTCCTCTATTGCCCTCACAGTGATTCTTTAATTTTGTTAAAGATACTCCATTCACATTAATTCATATGGGGGGAAATATGTGAATGGTTTACAGGCCACTGCCAAGTGGTGGAGCAGATCCTTGACTGCATGATCAACATGACACCTCACTTTGTCATGAGGGTTGCTGTCTTCGCCTTAGTGCTAGGCAAAGGTTTCTTCCAGGAAATTGTGGTAGTAGCCAATATTTACCATCTGGCCTAAGAGATAGAACATGGTGCATTATCACTCAGTGGACATCATACACCACAATTACCTCTACTTTCATATTAAGTTATGCATAGTGCACTTCCTTTGGCTGGTGAGAGCTGGGATACCACCATTACTTGATTGTCACTCCAAGTGCGAATGGGACAGGTGAACCTAGGTTACATTCACAGTGAATATCTTTCCAAGGAAATTATCACCTTCTCTACCACGTCACGAGAACGATTCATAAACAGATTAATAGCAAGGTCGAAATATTACCGTTGCACATACAATTCAATATTGAGCCGAAACACTATGGTGCTAGTTTACGGGCAGAATCACGCATACGTGTATTTTATTTATAAACGAGCATCTCTAACCAAAAATGTTGGTGATATGACGAAAGTAAATAGTACATATATATAACGCAGATGAATATTTTTTTGCGGAATGTAATTTACGCACTGAACAGTTGCGCAGTATTTGTAAACACTGCCGTCTTTACTCATCTTCTGTGTTTTGTGGTTAGGTTCTTGACAAATAGAGCATTTGCAACTATTGAGCGAGGGTGGTGATTATAATCTACTGCTTACATCACAAAACCAGTTAAGAATGCCAAGTGTTTTAAATTGTGCGAGGGAGTTTGATAAAGTGAAGGTTTTTTTTATAAACTGACCAAAGTGCAAAACTGTGATGTAAACATTGAGTGGGCGGAAANTTATAAACTGACCAAAGTGCAAAACTGTGATGTAAACATTGAGTGGGCGGAAAAAGACACGTGCTTAAATACTGTCGTGTTGTATGCACAGAGAATTAGTGATACTGGTGGGCATAAAAAATAAAAAGACAACTGCATTGGAAGCAAATTTGTGTAATTTTCATATTGCCAAGAAAACAAAAACAAATAGGTTTCTGCCACTTCTTTGTCGAAATTTATTTACTATGTAGGGAATATTTTAATTTTATCAATAATAAAATATTTACTAGTATTTTGTAGTTAGGTTGTGGATTTGTGTTGGAACTGAATGGTATTTAATTAAAATATTATTATCTACAAATTGACAAAAGCTATGTGGGTGATGTAAAAATCTTGTAAAACTGAAACGATAGTGAATGTTCTTGGGCAGTTTTAAATGTCTTGATAAAGCACAAGATTTACTGCACAAAAATTACTGTGATGTGACAATGTGTGTTACATGAGAAGTGTGCTCTCGTAAGGTTGTCCTTTCATCCTTATCGTTAAATATTTTTGAATTTTTTACACTTAAATATGTACTGATTAAAAGAATGAATAACAAATTCCATTTAGTTTGAGTGAAATCGTAACAAAAAACAANACACTTAAATATGTACTGATTAAAAGAATGAATAACAAATTCCATTTAGTTTGAGTGAAATCGTAACAAAAAACAACAAATTCATGTTCTAATAATAGCCTAATGCATGCATTTTTTTGCTATAAGATTTATTTTACGAAATGAAAATANCAACAAATTCATGTTCTAATAATAGCCTAATGCATGCATTTTTTTGCTATAAGATTTATTTTACGAAATGAAAATATTTTGACGAAAGGGCAAAATTTAATGATTGAATCAGCTCATTTTATTTACTGTAAAAGTGGGGCCCTAGCCATGAATGTTGGTCATCAAAGCAGCTGAGTGCACGTAGCATGAAATACATTATCGCAATGGAGGTCATGATGTTATCGTGTCTGTGCCCTAAAATCCCTGTTTGTGGTGGGTTGGCACTACTGCAGGATGTTCCGAAGTGAAGATTTTAGAGTTTGTAAACAACTTTTATTATGTTTCTAGTTACTTCAATGATCCAATTTTTGAATACACAATTGATAATATTTATATCCCAGTTTTTTTTTATATATATTTACCGGTGGTTACTGAAACAAGAGATATAATTTTATTTATAAGAAGAAATAAATATCTTGGGCACATAATTACAAATAACACACGTGTCATTCTTTTTTATATGGTCATTCATCATGATGGTTAGGCCTACGAATGTTTATAACAAATATATTCGAAATAATACATTGCAGTAAAAATACTGGGTAAACATTTGCCATATATTTTAAAAAACTGTGCAAACATTCTAATAATTAATTGCATCTGTTGTGCTCCATAGAAAAAAAAAATCACAAATTCTCTGTGCGTCTAGTGCAAATAGTGGAGGCATGAACTTGAGTTGGACCTGGTGGCCATACATAAAAAAAATGAGCCTGTAAATTTGCACACTTAATTGTATACTAATTTTTTGTCTGACATGGAAGGAAACAGAAAAAGCGAAGTTTGAGGGTATTTTAATGTTAAACAAGATGCCCTCCACAAAGCCATTTGCAAACTGTGTAAAGTACATATTTTCTGAGGTGGTAAAAGTTGTTAAGTCTCATTTGAGCATACATGTTACTTGACATGAAAAGAAAGGTAAATGATGTAAATAAGTTGTATGTCAACCACATGCATGTATACGTTCAATATCATTTTAACAACATATTGATATTCTGCAGCAACTGTGTTTGCCTCAAAATCCAAAGGTACAAACGTATGCGACAGAACAATTAGTATGGAATGAAGGTAATGATTTCCGAGTATACAATGTAACCATGTCAATCATGTTGAAGAATAGCACAACTCCTGCTAGTGTACTNGCAAACTGTGTAAAGTACATATTTTCTGAGGTGGTAAAAGTTGTTAAGTCTCATTTGAGCATACATGTTACTTGACGCGAAAAGAAAGGTAAATGATGTAAATAAGTTGTATGTCAACCACATGCATGTATACGTTCAATATCATTTTAACAACATATTGATATTCTGCAGCAACTGTGTTTGCCTCAAAATCCAAAGGTACAAACGTATGCGACAGAACAATTAGTATGGAATGGAGGTAATGATTTCCGAGTATACAATGTAACCATGTCAATCATGTTGAAGAATAGCACAACTCCTGCTAGTGTACTNGAGGTAATGATTTCCGAGTATACAATGTAACCATGTCAATCATGTTGAAGAATAGCACAACTCCTGCTAGTGTACTTCACTTTAACAGTGTCAGCCTTACAATCCAAGGAAAATAACTCGTAACAACAATATGAATAAGTAAATAATGCTACGCTCATTCTCGAATAACACATTAATTCGTTTCCACTGCATTTGTGAATCGCAACATAAAAATGATGAAAGCAAAGAGATCTCTGGCACCAGCAACAGATTTAAAATCGTGCACGTTGACACAATGAAAAAAGCACGTTACTTATATCAAACAGTATTTCACTGGATTTTCAAAGTGCTCTGGTCAGTAATCGGTGTAGCCGTTTCAATACCAAGCGTACTGGAAGAACGGCCGAAACACCGGTGCACATAGCTGCCTGTAGAGAAGCAACTGCATCTGAAGGATGTTGTTATGCTGACCAAAGTTCACATTGAGAAAGGGATGCCATTTTCGTGATGACCCTGGACAGCAGCCACCAGTTTGGCCTCTCAATAACTGCTGGGTACCTGCCAGAATGCACCTCAGTCCCCAGAACCATATCTCCCCTACCTCCTATCCTGTGAAATCCAAGACCAATTACATCACGCCCGATCGCTGTGACCCACGTGGTCAGACAACTTCAGTTCCACCCTTCTGTCCCAAATTCTGTATAATTTGTTTATGTCTGTGCCAATACCAGGCTCACCATAAAGCCAGCTCTTTCTAAGTCATCTCGGCAGGTGATCAACCTCTCGGACAGGACAGGACAGGACAGCTACCGCAATACAAACAACCTGCCAAGTGTTCTCGATAATAGGGCCTATGCTTTACAGCTCTAGATGGTGGGGGGGGGGAAGAGAATCACATGTTGGCACCTATTGCACCCCGAATGGATGAGGCATCAATGTCACGCCATGCAAGCACCAACAAGTGTGCATCCTTCTCCCAGCTAACCTCCAGGTCATCAAACACTCGACTTGAGCCATATGTGCTGGAGTTTGGCTGATGATCAGCAATCAAACATGTTACAATAATCACTAAAATGATGTCACAGAGTTGGAAGTAATTAATATATCTAAGTGGACTATTGGGAGGACATCTTTGAGTGACAATGCAATCATGTACCCAGTTTGGTACAATTTGTGCGTTTGACCACTCAAAAGTTTTTAAGTAAGTTTGCAGGCTCACTGACACACACCCAAACATGGCCAGTGATTTCGCATATATTTTTTCATTAAAGAATTTTATTCTTTAGAAGTAAGATCAAATTACAAAGTACGTTTCCAAACTCCACGTGCGGAAAGCAATATCTATGTTTCGCCCTTTCTCCACACATTTTAAAAACTTTACGAGCTCCAACATTTTCACCTGAACGTAGGGCAGTAATCACTCAATTGTATGTATGCTCAGCATAACATTTTCGAGATTATCAGCAGCGGCTTGGACAATATTCACCTGCGTGTTTGCAAAAAGTATGACCAACTCTTACTTTGAATTAATTATGAGGTGTTTGTAATCTTCTGCGAAACCGAGCAACATCGATAGCGGAACACAAATTTCAAATTTTCCCCTATCGTAAATGGGTACTTCGTAATCGGCTTCAATCCCCCACCCGGCCATTTTCGCTGCAGGCAAAGAGAAAGAGATAGTTTCTTATGGTAGAAGTTAAACCTACGTCCCTACAGCTATACACTTCACATCCATTCAGCTCGTACGAAATTCTATTTATCATATGGAGTATACCATTTATGATTATTTTGGTGGCTGTAGGTGGTGCACCATTAGCATTTGTAATGGAGCCGCGGAAGCCTAAATACGAGTTACATGGTATCGTATAAATGTCTTGGTTTTGTACCGGTATTCGAATCTCAGATGATAGAGTATATAGGCTTGGGATATATGGAGCATAGGAATGGAATTCCATCTTTGTGATGCTATCTTCTTAACTTACTGGCGCGTCTACGTTAAGTATTTCTGCATCCATATTCTTTGCAAACTTTAAACCCTAGACTTTTAAAAAAACGTGTGTTTTCACGAGTTAACTGGTGCTTACTGAGCTTGCACTTGTTGCAGGAAGCCTTATTTATACTTTTTTTCAAATGCCTTCCAATTTTTTTTTTTATGTAAACGTAATGTAATTTTTTTACCTCTGAAATTTATTAAACGATTATCTTGAGCTACGATTCTCACTACAACTTTNTCTTACTACAACTTTTGTACTTTCTTGGTCATGACTGGTGCGTAAATGAGCGTTTTATGAACCTTGATGAGCTTATATTAAAACCGAGCAGAACCAAGGCAGAGAACTCGTGAAGTATCTGAAGACTCTGTTTCCCGTTAAGATATGAGTCACCAATTAGGTTGCACATAATCCAATATTTGCAGAACAGAATATTTAGCTTTTCAGAGTATTGGGGTTGCCACAAAGCAGAAAAGCAATGCCGACTGGCTGCAAAGCCTTCCTCAAACATGTAAAAATATCGTCCAGTTCGTAGCTGCCTGTAGGTAAACAAATTACGCCAGTCGCGCCATCGAGGTTCACATATCTGAAAGTACCATTTGTAAGATCTATGTTGGGAACAGAAAAATACGTCTGAAAGTCTGTCAGGGCTGCAAGGGTGGAAAATGGACGGAACAAATTTCCGAATTCCTGCCCGGTGAGAATCAAAGCTATAGTCATGACTGATACACTGTAACTAAAAGCACTACCTTTTGTTAAATAATTGCTGCAAAAGGAACCATAGACACAAGTGCCTGCAATTCGACTGACTCAGAAATTGCTCAGTAATGTAGTTATAACTCTTTTTCACACTGCCCAAATACTTTCTCAGTTCTGGAGGAGCCCACAGATGTCAAAATACTCTAAAGTGTTTCTATGTTTTTTGTTAAGCAGTCCAATGAGTTCCCGGTCCATTACTAGTATCCAAATTTTTTACAGCACACTCTGAACACTTAGGACTACGCAGCAATCTATCGCGCATGAATACCCACGAAAATGTGGTAATTTTTAATTTGCGAGCAAACTTCACTATGTCTACGTTAGTGAGAGGACGTTTAGGTAAAGACTTTAAGATTGCCTCTTTTTTCCCTTTGGCGGTTCTTTCCCTTCCTTCTGCCTCTGCCTACATGATATGGTCTTAAATATAGTCCTTGTCCATTTTTTTTACCACTAGCGAGCGCTTCCATTGTCTGATTGTCTCTAATTGCGTATGTTAATTGCTTTTGTTCATTTTTTGACATGTTATATACCCATGTAATACCACTAACTCCACTGATTACCCCACACAAAGTTCCCAGCATGGATAAAATTTGAGAAATTATACCACCTCACTTACCCCTTGATGTGCCTTTCTCCAGGTGTTCCTATATTTTTATTCCTGTTAAGCTGCATACCCATACCAGTTTTTATTTTAAATTTCGTTATTTTTTAAATGCCCAAAGCAGTCAACTGTTCGCCGAACTTTGATAGTCTCGATTTGGCAATATTCTTGACTTTATTCGTGAGAATTGCGTCTGTTGCATGCCTTTTCTTCCAATTCATCACTAGTTGTGTATGCAATATTGTGCTCTCTACAAACCGAGTCTAATTTTTTTATTCCCTGGTCATTACGCGCCAAGCGTGCCCAGCTCACAGAAATTATAACCAGGCAGATGAACTTCAAAAGACAGATTATGATATTGTTTATCAATCCACGTCCCCTCTTGATGTTACCTCTATGAGGCATACACCATACTGATGTTAATTACCTTCCACGTAGCTACTTATACACAACAGCTCCTCCACGTTGGTAATTTTACATAAGCTAACATTGTAGCATACCAATGAAAAAATATATAAATACCACTATTCTGAAGTACTTTGTATCAGTCTCATGGAGATTGTTAGACAAGATGTTAGCCTCCCCATCAACATTACACCCGAGGACGAAGTCATAACTCGCAAATCGCGACATGGCGTCCTGTTGCTCAATACAGTGAGGGGGTTGATTTGCGGTCCATCCAGGTGTTGGAAAACGTGCGTCTTGCTAAGTTTACTAGAAGAATGTAATGGTATTCGATTTGAGAATGCATACCTATATTCCAAATCTTTACAACAGCCCAAATATCAGCGCCTAGCACTAATTTTACGTGCCATAGATGGAATGAATTATTATTCTTGCAGAGATAATAATGATGTCGTACCGCTCGAACAGGCCAAATCAAACTCGGTTTTATTTTCGACGATGTGGCCTGCGAGAAGCAAACGTGAATGCAGCAGTATTTTTCTATGGGCAGACATGCAACTGTAGATTCTTTTTATCTTCGTCAAACGTATTCACACATACCAAAGCAGTTGCTGTGGTACAATGCGAATGTGTTTGTTTTGTTTCACATGGACGACTTAAACTTGCACCATGCTTATTCAGATCATATAAACACCGACATGCCATTTGAAAAATTTAAGGACGTATGTGCATCCGCAACAAGGTTTTCTCATGGTCGTCAAAGATTTTTCCTTACTTAAAGGGACGTACCGCTGCGGTTTCGATCAGTTCGTTACAATATACCAATAAGAGATGAGCTACGTTATTTCAAACTTTGGTTATGACGTGCTGAAACGTTACGGGCAAGAAAGCTGTCTTGCGCAGTTGGAAGATGGGCATTGTGATGTGGGTTAAAAAAGAATAAAAAATGTGGCAGACCTCAAACACAATGATGACGACGTAGTCAATAAGGTGTATGTTCAGAACGCAAATTCGGAAACGCTTAAAATTCTGTCAACTATGGTGGGCTCAATCTCCACTAAACTAAACACAATCCACACTGATGTTGCTAATTTGCTGGAGAAGAAACTCAAGATTATGGAAAACCGTCTAATAGAAAAACTTGAAGGTGCATTAATATCACCTCTCGCTAAATAAGAAGACGCTGTTAAAAAATATCTACCTACTCTAGCCTCGGACTCGCTGCCTGTGCCTGCACAACCACGCTCGAACCCGCGACCTGCTGTGCNAGGCTCGAACCCGCAACCTGCTGTGCATAAACAAGGTATTAAGGGAGAAGGTGGAGATCCTGGAAACGTCTAATTTACTACTGCCCAAAATTAATATTAAAGCAGGGACACGCATGCATTTAAGCATAGTCTGCTCACATTATAGTTTCAGTGTAGATCGTTAACGTAATGAATAACAGCTATCAAGTGTCGAAATTCAGTCACAACAGTAAAAATCATGCACGTGTAATTATTGACGAAATTGAAAAATTACTGGAGGCGAATTTTGTACAACTGGAGGCCGCAGTTACGGCCAAAGTNCGCTAAATAAGAAGACGCTGTTAAAAAATATCTACCTACTCTAGCCTCGGACTCGCTGCCTGTGCCTGCACAACCACGCTCGAACCCGCGACCTGCTGTGCATAAACAAGGGATTAAGGGAGAAGGCGGAGATCCTGGAAACGTCTAATTTACTACTGCCCAAAATTAATATTAAAGCAGGGACACGCATGCATTTAAGCATAGTCTGCTCACATTATAGTTTCAGTGTAGATCGTTAACGTAATGAATAACAGCTATCAAGTGTCGAAATTCGGTCACAACAGTAAAAATCATGCACANGTCGAAATTCAGTCACAACAGTAAAAATCATGCACGTGTAATTATTGACGAAATTGAAAAATTACTGGAGGCGAATTTTGTACAACTGGAGGCCGCAGTTACGGCCAAAGTAATCGCTGCTTTGGCCGACATGACTTACAACGATGCATTGTGGAAGCACTGTGACATGTACGTAATGCAATAGATAAGCATTGGGAGCTTATTCGTGATAAGCTGGACGAGTACTGGCATAAAACTGCAGACGAGTACGCTGTGCGAGGTCTCGAATGTAAGTTAATTGCATAGCTGCAATCCTAACTAATATTATAAATGCGAAAGTGTGTGTGTTTGTTTGTCCTTCTTTCACGTCGTAACGGATTGACGTGATCTTTGTACAGAGGTAGTTGGAGGGCCAGGAAGTGACATAGGTTACTTTTTTTCCCAAAAAAATATCTTATTCCCTCGGGAAAACTTTTTCAGTAAAAATAACGCTCTGGGTACAATGCTGCGTCAATGTAAGTTGTTAGTGTGGGACAACAGCACAATGTCACACAAAAAAGTGATAGAGGTCCTAAACCCAACTCTACAGGATATACGAAACAATACAGACATTATGGGAAGAATGGTTGTATTACTGGCTGGTGACTTTCGCCAAACTCAGAGGGGCACACCTGCAGATGAAATCAAAGCCTGTCTCAAGTCATCAAGCTTATGGGAAAATGTCAAGAAATTCAGCTTGACGACAAATATGAGAGTGCACCTCTACAATGACGTTGATACAGGACATTATGCTGATACACTATTAAAAATTGGAGATGGGCAGTTAGAAACAGATGCCGAGGGCTGTGTGTCACTAACGAGTGATTTTAATAATTTGGTACAGAGTGATATGGAACTGATTGCTAGCGTTTATCCAGATCTACAAAGAAATATAAATGACGACCAGTGGCTATGTAAAAGAGTGATTCTAGCACCAAAAAATGACATCGTTAGTGCTCTGTTCTGTGTTTATGATCAGTGTCTGTCTACTAACAAATACAGTTATTTCTCCCTATAAGTTTGCTACTATAACCACGCGAGCAAAGCCGCGAGTAAAAGCTAGTAGTTTATATAAATCACGTACTTGCAGTTTAAATGCACAGTACGGTGAGGGATGCTATGAATGAATTATAGCGCATCGTAGAAAATGTGCGCGCAAAATATCTAGCTGCTAAGCAGGCCCATCTGGAACGAGACACTACGTCAAAGGTAGCTTTTAAGCCCGTTACCTCAAAACTAGATAATTTACAACAAGCAGTTCCCTCTATTGAAATGAAGAAAGAACCAGTCATTGAACCCAGGACCAAGAGAAAGCGTAAAATATTGTTGGAAAATGAACAAGATGAAGATGGTTTGCCATTATCTGATTTGAAACGTAAAGAGGAGAAGTCAAATACTCGAAGCACAAACATTTGAAATTATTTGTCTTCGTACACAACTCGGTTTAATGATGGGACTTATGTAGTGTACATACAAAATAAAAAGTGGTTCATGGGAAGTAAACAAATTTTTTTCCTACCCAATGATATAATACATGTTGGTTACCTAGTTATGCAAGCTGCGCTGGGACTATACAAATTAATTTTTAAATTCAATCCTGCCTAATATTCTTGTGATTCGTTACGCCAGTATAGATGACTGCTCAAATTTACGAGTGCTCATTTTGGAAAACAGTGATCCTAACAGCAGCAGGATGAAACTCACTCAAAAATTTGGCATTTTCACAGAATTGTTTCGTGAAGTAGGAATATCCACTGGCTTTGATCTACAAATCAAGAAAATAGAAGATGGAAGGATATCAGATTTTTATTGAAACTATGTTAATGAGCTTGTGCAAATATTATGGCTCCTAATTGCTTCTCAACAAGCGGGGAATGATTCATGCATGAACAAAATTACAAATATATTCAAAGAATTACGAGAGGATGGATATATAAGATGAGTCACGCGCAAATTGCAAATGAACTCCACAAACCTGCTAGACATAATTAAGTGAGATGGAGTCTTTGGTTTACATGATTTATATCAAGCCGATTTGATAGAATTAATACCATATGCAAGAGCAAACAGAGGTTTAAAATACATGTTAACAGCAATAGACTGTTTCAGTAAAAACGCATGGGGAATTGCAGTCAAGAATATGTCTGCTAAGTGCATAACTGAGGCAATGAAACTTGTTCTACGAGATAAAGGCCTTCCCAATAATTTGCAAACAGATCTTGGCAAAGAATTTTACAATAGCAAATTCCGCACCTTAATGGAGAAACATAAAATTAATCATTATTCAACTTACAGCGGTAAGAAGGCGGTCAAAAGATTTAACCGTACACTTAAAACAATGATGTGGAAATCCTTTACCTCTCAAGGAAGTTATAAATAAATGGCTAGCAATAGTACCTAAACTCATATCTGCATATAACCATCAAACTCACCGCACTACTGGCATGCGCCCCGTTGAAGTAATAGATAATTCACTACTGCAAACTGTATTCAGGAATGAGAAAAAACTGGACAAGCATAAATTGAAAGTACATGTGGGGGATTATGTGCTTATATCTCGAGTTAAGGGTACGTTTGAGAAAGGCTTTGTGCCAGGCTGGACAAATCAAATNGGAAGTTATAAATAAATGGCTAGCAATAGTACCTAAACTCATATCTGCATATAACCATCAAACTCACCGCACTACTGGCATGCGTCCCGTTGAAGTAATAGATAATTCACTACTGCAAACTGTATTCAGGAATGAGAAAAAACTGGACAAGCATAAATTGAAAGTACATGTGGGGGATTATGTGCTTATATCTCGAGTTAAGGGTACGTTTGAGAAAGGCTTTGTGCCAGGCTGGACAAATCAAATTTTTTAAGGTGATAAAAATCAGCCATTACCAACCCAGGATGTATTACTTGGAAGATATGAATTCTACTTGGAAGANTTTTTTAAGGTGATAAAAATCAGCCATTACCAACCCAGGATGTATTACTTGGAAGATATGAATTCTACTTGGAAGATATGAATTCTCAGCCAATTCGCGGCTGTCTATATGCCCATGAAATTCAAATTACAAAATTTCCTAGTACGTATCTCATAGAAAAAGTTATTAAGAGAAAAGCTAATAAATGATTAGTCCATTGGCAAGGTTTTCCTAAATCTGCACACAGCTGCATAGATAAAAACACTGTCGTCATGTATAAATAACTATTTAATGCAGGACTATTGCTAAGAAGATATTTGCTTTGCGCTCCAAGACATAGTAGCTGTGAAGTAAAAAAAAGTGTTGTTTTTATGTATATATTTATATTTATTAAAAATGTAAGAAAAAAAATACTTTTTTACAAATAAACTATGGCCGTGGACTCGAGCATGTGCGGCCACTAGCTTGTCACATCCCCCCACTCCCCACCATCCTTCTCACCATGCAGCCGTGGAACAGACCGTCCCCTGGGTCGAATTTCATGCTGCCGCATTGCTGTTTCTCCCCTCCTGCGCTCGCACGCAAGACAGGTGTCCAGGGGAGATCTTGCTTGCTGGTTCCATTCCCACGGTCTACCTGTCTACTCGCAGTAGGCCAAGAGCTATTTTTCTCCATGATGAGTATAAAAGAATACCCCAACTTGGAAGGTCTATAATATCAAAACCAAACAACCTACAACCTTGATGACCAATCAAATGAAAAGTGGAACCGTGAAAATTGTTTACCATACTTCCATAAATGTTCAATGTGACCACCATGAGCAGCCTGAACGATGTCTACGCGATAATCAAACTCGTTGCACGGTCTTGTTAGCATGTTCGGTGTTACGGTTTGGATGGCGTTCGTAACTCTCGGTTTGAGTTGGTGAGGGGGTAGCGAGCTCGCATTTGACACGTCAATGTGAAGGGGACGGTCTGATGTTTCCTTTATGGTGCGCCACCCCATTGGCATCTAGCTATTCGCGGATACCTGAACGAGACGTTGCCGCAACGCTGGATTGTTCGAGGAGCAGCTGGCGACCAGGCTCTTCATCACTGGCCCCCAAGAAGCCCGGATCTTTCCCAGTGCGTTTTTTTTGGGGGTACATAAAGGTTCCAAGTGTTCCGTCCACCATTGCCAGCTAACATCGACGACCTCAAAACGAGAATTACAGACGCCATCCAAACTACAACACCGGACATGCTGACGAGAGTGTGGAACGAGTTTGATTATTGCGTAGATGTCGTTCGGGCCGCTCGTGGTGGTCACATTGAACATTAATGGATGTATGGTAAACAAACTTCACGGTTCCACGATTCATTTGATTGGTCAATCAAGGTTGTAGGTTGTTTGGTTTTGATATTATAGACCTTCAAAGTTGGAGTATTCTTTTGTACTCACCGTGTATCACTTTTGTACTTATACGCTACTGGGCGCGGTTAACAATCAAATTAACAAATGGCTGGTGATATCTCATTTTGAACTGATGCTCTGAACGCGCAGATCGAACACTGGCAGGTGCTACTGAACCATTATTCTCGCCTGACGGGTGGACCACCCACCTACCGCCATAGCTGCGGGGCAAGGAACATTTTTTTTTCTCGTTAAATATATTAATTTCGCCCTTTACACTACTGGGGCGGTTAACTGTCAGAACTGTCCCCTACCATGGACAAGGGCAATTTTTTCTCCTTAAATATATATCATTTGTATTTTACGCCGCTGGACGGTTAACTGCCAACATTGATGAACGGGCAAGATGCTCTGAACATGGAGCAAAGCTGCTACACCATTATTCTGGCATGACGTTAAAAGTAGCTCGTCAATACCCGTACAGGATGAAAATTGTAAGCAATTAATTTATTACCGGCGCAGAGCATGGCCAACATAGCTTATATATACAAGTGGACACTGCGACTTCAGTTTATTTTGCACCCTCGAAAATGTTACTTCGTAACAGAAATGGAATACGGCTGGAACAGCGGAGAAAACTTGTTGTTGATGTCAGAAATGGAGCACATTTTTGGCGATGAACTAGCTTCGTGAGAAGCCGTTGACGGCCAATGCCAGCAGTGTCATCGTTGTGGGCGGTTGCAACATGGTGCGAGCCCCGTCACCATCGTCTACCACAAGAAGCCGTTCACCTATAATACGAACGGCCTACCATCCTCCAGTATCAATGCCAGNCGTTGTGGGCGGTTGCAACATGGTGCGAGCCCCGTCACCATCGTCTACCACAAGAAGCCGTTCACCTATAATACGAACGGCCTACCATCCTCCAGTATCAATGCCAGTGTCAACTTTGCCGGGGGACTCTGCTGCCGGACGCCAACACATGCAACAGTGGTTATCGCTGCCACCCTCTCCTCCACTGATATTACTCGTTACAATTACTACAAGTCCCAGAATCGCTATATTTGGGCGGTGCTCAGCCGCTCGAATATAGTGATATGGATGAAGAGGAAAGGCAACGAGAGATATCAATGGCAGAGTGGGTAGCTGCTCTACCAACGTCGCCACCCTCTCTTCTCTCCGCTGCGGAAACGAGTATCCAATAGAAGCTGGGATGGGCTGGAGCCAATTGTAGACATATTTAACCACAACATGTAGACAAAGTGTTTGGTTTAAAAAGTGTGCATGTTTTTAAAATAAGTGTGTTTTTTTTAAAGTGTATAATTCATTTTTAAAATACATATTTTTTAAATTAAATCATTTTGCAAGATAAACTGTTGCCTCTATGCACAGTAAGAACTGCCACCATTTCTGATTTTTTACCATTGCTCATTTTTTTNTGCAAGATAAACTGTTGCCTCTATGCACAGTAAGAACTGCCACCATTTCTGATTTTTTACCATTGCTCATTTTTTTTGTTTTTGCCATGTATGTTAGATTACAAAATCATGTTCTGTAATTTGTTTTGCATTTGTCAATTATTTTTTTTAAATAGACAAATTCAAGAGAAATTTACTTTATCTTATGCTTTCAAATGGTATCTATTTCCTCGTAATTGCAAATACTGACACTTTTAATTGGTCTTAAAAACCACTTGGAGTGACTTTTTTTTTTNCTAACACAAACTCCAACATATATTGATTATGATAAGACACAAATACATATAAGTAAAAATATTATTTTCATTAAACTGAGAAAAAAATATTATTCCTAATCATGACATAAACAAACTATAAATACTGTTGCTGAGGAAAAGAATATATATACATTTTTAAGAAAAAATACCTTAAAAAATATTTACATATGACTATAACAAAAAAATCTTAGAAGAGGACTAGTACTTATTTATACACTTGCATACTTACACTAAAACATATATATAATAAAAAATATTTAAACAGAAAAAAGAATTTACGTATGACTATATGAAAAAATTCTTTTTGCATGTCTATGACTATATGAAAAAAAATTCCTAATGCTGGTCTATATAAATTTTGGATATTCAAAAAAACCTATATAAAAAATTCTTATTGCATGTCTATGACTATATAAAAAAAATTCTTATTGCTGGTCTATGTCTCTGATAGTCATAAGGGCTTTAAAAAACTTGTATAAAAATTAGTACTACACATTAGAATAATCACGACAAAATATTTGTTTGTCCCCTGCACACACGCGCGTATTACTTTTTTAAACCCCTTGCTCCAACACATGCCCTGATAGCTCAGTTGGCTAGGACGTTAACCATGCTGGCGACCCCCAGGTCTGGCAGTTCATTCCCACACCCCTCCTCAGGATTTTTTGAGCTCTACGAAAAAATAAATAACAGCGCTTCTGGACAACTTAAACTACTGTAGACAATATGGCAGACACATATCAGCGCCTCCTAGCAGGCGATAAAGGAACTACTGCAAACAAGATGGCGCACACACCAGCGCCCCTCGCCGGCGGCAAGGGAACTATGTAGATGGCGGGCAAAGAAGGTGACAAGAGAGAAAGAGATGGAATGAGAGACTGACAAGATGGAATAGCGGAGCATGAAGAAACAAGATGGAATGACAGACAGCAAAGACAGAATGAGAGAGAATGAAAAAACAAGATGGAATGATAAAGCACAAAAGCAAAATGGTGAACAATAAGTACGGACACCATTGATTTAATTAATATCCGCTTCCGTGGCACCGGTGGAGTAAGAGAAAAAAAGTCTAACGCAGCTTACCATGACAAATCGTTCAACGTCGTGTAACCAGATAGCGGCTGGAAACAAGATGGCGGATCCAGGATAGCAGTGGAGTCGCAGCCCCCAGCCCTGGAAACCCCATTTTCCATCTACTAATCACTATCTGTAGTAGATTGTGCTTTCAAAGTAGTTACTTTCTNTATCTGTAGTAGATTGTGCTTTCAAAGTAGTTACTTTCTTTGGGAAGCATTCTTCGAATTATGGAATAGAGTGAAGCACTAATATAAATGGCAAGCATATTAAAGTCCAAACTTAAACAATACAAATAAATAGATTCACTATAATACACTTATATGCAACTGCAACAAACAGTCCACTACTAGCCTACAACTAAAACCTATCAGTGGTTGATTTATCAACATGCACATTATGTAAAGGGTATCAACAAAACCCATTAGACTCAAATGTTAGATGGCAGATTAACCGTACTTTAAACCCGACACATTATAAAGAAAAACTGCATGGAAGGAGTGCAACATTAGGACAAATCCTTTTTTATTCCAAAAGCCATTCTCAAACCTGCCACGCACATGAATAAATTAAACTTATAAACATGAAGGGCCAAAAAAAAAAANTTCCAAAAGCCATTCTCAAACCTGCCACGCACATGAATAAATTAAACTTATAAACATGAAGGGCCAAAAAAAAAAAGCAAGAGAGACACGAAAAAAAATTGCAGCTTAACAGTAATGCATAATCAAACAAGAATTTGAATNCAAAAAAAAAAAGCAAGAGAGACACGAAAAAAAATTGCAGCTTAACAGTAATGCATAATCAAACAAGAATTTGAATGTGTAGAGAGTGAACTAGGTTTTCCTTACAAACTAGTTTTATCCTGTTTATATTCCTGGTCACATTAACCACTGCTGCCAGTGTAACATAGGAGAATCCAGTCTCCATCACAGACTATTAAACAGTGAAATAACCATACAACTTACATTTGTTCCAATGTCTACAAAGGCTGGAAGGAAAAACAAGACAGTGAAAATGTCATTGAGTGATGAGTTCACAATAAGTTTCATCATAGATCTCCATACTGCCAGTTGGCTCTTGTGCCATATTGAGTAAGAATTGCAATGTGATGCCACAACCGCCAGTCAGGTTTGACAACAGTAATCCCAGGAAAGAAATTTGCATTGTCGTAGTGGAGCCAGAGCTTGGAGATGGACGTCAGAGCACACAGATCATCGCACGAGATGCCACGCCATAGTACACCCACAATCCACGTCTGGTGACATTTTGCAAAGTGTGCAAAGTTGTTTTGGTGTGCCGATATCAACACAGAAGACGTCATACCGTTTTGCTGATGCAAATTTGCTGTCCAGTCATCCATTTCAAAGGTTATCCTTAACAGCGAGCCATCATCATCACTTAGAATGGTGTCGCATCAGAACTGCGTGGGATGCAGAATGTAACAGTGAAATATTCAGTGATGAATGCCATTTCTGGGTCACCAATGATGATCACTGTGTGAGAATCTGGTGATGAGTGGCCATTGGGCAGGTTCCTCTGCCATTGGGGAGTGCCTCACAGCCCATCAACGCGGGGTCTTGATTGGGGTGCTATCAGTGCCAAGAGCCGCTCACCTCTAGTTTGCATTACGGGCATATTAACGGCACACCTATGTGTTGATGAAGTGCTGTGGCCCTTAGCAATAGTAAATGTGCAGTGTGTACCAAAGCACACCTCTTCAACAGGATAATACTCGGCCACATACAGCTCAGATCAGTCTCAATGCTTTGCAAGGTATGTTAGAAGCTGCATGCAAGCACTTTTGAAGATCAACTTTTGGAAAAAAGAACTTTCTGCCCATAATTGCATACATGTTTACACCACAGTAACTGGCATTCNTTGAAGATCAACTTTTGGAAAAAAGAACTTTCTGCCCATAATTGCATACATGTTTACACCACAGTAACTGGCATTCTCCCAAAATTCTCTGCCTCATATAATTTGGCAAGATCATGACAGTCAGTGAGTGGCAACTTGATGTACACGAAACAAACAATGCACCATTTAGCCATTTACAAAATCCTGTATGAGTTGATGCATGAACGAACAAAAAATAATATTACATTGGCTATTATGAGTGCACTGCAGACGNTTGAAGATCAACTTTTGGAAAAAAGAACTTTCTGCCCATAATTGCATACATGTTTACACCACAGTAACTGGCATTCACCCAAAATTCTCTGCCTCATATAATTTGGCAAGATCATGACAGTCAGTGAGTGGCAACTTGATGTACACGAAACAAACAACGCACCATTTAGCCATTTATAAAATCCTGTATGAGTTGATGCATGAACGAACAAAAAATAATATTACATTGGCTATTATGAGTGCACTGCAGACGCACATCAGACAAGCAGAAAATATGCGGATAAGAAAGAGTTCCTAGATCAATTAATACATTTTACATTACGTGGGCACAAAACAGCGGTTGTTAGTATTACAAACTAAACTTTGTGCTAAAGTAGTAATGTATAGGTGTTCAAAATTAAATGCACATTAAAATGATACGTATTCAAATGAAACACAACTTCAAACCTTGCAAGTTCTTTTCACATTGTATCCCTACTCTTCATCCATGTCTTACATACATGCTTAATATTAATTCCGAAAGCCTACAGAAATAATGCAAGATATTGCTGAATTATTTTTTCAAATAATTTGATGAAATATATTTTTAACTTGTGTCATTTTGAGCCAGTAATAGAAGAAAAGTCAACTTTTAAAAAGACGGGATCAAGAGCAGGCCAACATGCTGCTACCTGTTGAGTAATGCTCGGCTCACAACACGTCCTGCCATGGCATGGCGCGCCCTGTGTGTCAGCTGTCTCCCGAAACACTACCTGCCAGAAAAAAAAACTTTCTTGTGTAAAATAACAAATTTACGAACACATATCAATGGTTTTATTTTTCGCAAGCTCTGTATGATTTTTAAAGTAACATGTATTTCCATGTACAGCAATTTTGATTACTACTTATTTATATTGGGCCGGTAATCATTATGTCTACGTCCATTACACGCCATGTTGTTCTCCTGCAAACCCATTTCCTTGTTTTCGTGTTGTTACTATACTGTATTAATAAAACGAAGAAAGTGAGAAGCGCGTGGGTAGTTTTTAAGCCATAAGAATGTTATTATTCTACGCCACATATTTCCAATATCAGTAATAGGAGAATTACTACTTTGCAATAGTCGTGAGTTGTTGGTTAATGAAAGTGCCTTGTCAAGCAAGTTCCCCGAATTACTTTTATTTACAGTTTTATATTAGCTGTAACGTCCAAAGTGTGATAAGAACTAAAATTACTGTCTCGCAAATCATAAACCAAATTCGCTGTCTTGAATAAATTAAAAAAGAGTGAGTTAATATTTAATTTTTTGCAAGGATTTATATTTTTACTTTTATAACCTACAAATTTTTTAGACAGATGTCAGTCTATATTACCTTAGAATTTGTTTAGCATTACAGTACAATGGC
This sequence comes from Clitarchus hookeri, assembly GCA_002778355.1. Taxonomy (NCBI): domain Eukaryota; kingdom Metazoa; phylum Arthropoda; class Insecta; order Phasmatodea; family Phasmatidae; genus Clitarchus; species Clitarchus hookeri. The sequence goes on along the minus strand of NQII01001133.1, from coordinate 288,835 downwards.
AAGTGGATTACCTGACAGTGTGTTGATAAAATATACAGCCTCTCCTTGATGCACGAGCTGATGGCAAAAGGGTCCATAACCAAAAAGTAAACATTTGGTGCTACTTTCGTCAAACTGTCAAAGTCTTGCCAANTGCTACTTTCGTCGAACTGTCAAAGTCTTGCCATGTGACATGAGACTGAGAGTAAAGTTGGCAGCAATGTAGGAAAAGTAGTTTTATATAAAAATAAGACTTAGCATATTAGTAACATTTTACGTTCTTAACAACTTCACAGTTTTATTTTATCAATGTACGAATACTAGTAATTGGGTTCACTGCAATGTTCGAAGGATACAAAGTGGGCAGAAAAATTGATCCCAAGGAGGGCTCTCATAAATGCTTAATTATCTACAAACTGTCAACCAGTAGTTAGTATTAACCAAGATAAAATTTGTTTTCGATGGAAGAATGTAAACATAACAGAAGAAAATGCAGCACCAGTAATAACTGGAACCAAGCAGAGCCTGAGAATACAGTGATAGTCATGATTTACGTGAAAAGTCTATGCAGCATAAATTACAGTGAAGAACATAATGGAGTAATTTATTTTGGTGGGACACTATTTTCTTTTAAAACTCTGTAGTACTTTTTGTTTTAATTTCTTAACTTGTCATCTCAAATCTCTAGTATTGAGTTACTGAAAGTCATGTTTACCACTCAAAATATTTGTAAGTATTTGTTTATTATGTGTTACAATCCTCATAATTTTTTTTCTATTGTGTGCAGGCACACAGCTACCCAAGAACCATGTTATTGTGGCAGTCAACTGGACTGGTGTGTACTTTGTTGATGATGAAGAGGAGGTGATTTTGGAGCTATCTTTCCTGGAAATACTGTCTGTTGTTTGTCACAAGTAAGCCTGCGTTATTTTCCATACCTAGCGTAACAGCATGTGTCTGAATTAAATTAATGAACCTAACACAATTTTTAACATACTGGATATGTACATTTAGTGTTTATAATGTAAAAGAAAATTGAAATAGTTTCTGAACCATGCCATGAAGTAAAATTTAATTTGTTGAAGAATATTCGAATTGGCCATTTTTCACTGAAAAAGGACACATTTTTCCACTTCTGAGCAGCATTGAAATTTTGTGGTAAAGCCAGCAAAAATATATTTTTAAGCCCTAATAAAAAGTACCTGCCCCTTCATTAAACTAAAATACCACAGATTATGTAGTACATACACATGGAATATTTAAAAAAAATTATGTACTCTTATTACTTGTGGCTGTAATGTTTTTTGGGGATCCAACTATGATTTTGATCCAGTCAAGCCTAATCCAGGACTTTATAATAATGATAGCCGACATCTTCTGTAAACTACTTGTAAATTTAGTTGCAATGGGGTATAATAAAAACAAATAATCAGTTTTGTTCTTTCCAGCACAATACTTTTAACAAAAGCTCCAAAAAAAATGCCAACAAACAGTGACAAAAGAAGCATACAAAAAATCAGGAAGACAGAAAATACAAAATACCAAGCAGTTAATTAAGGCATAAAATAACAAGGGCAAGGGTGAAATAGTTGCTTTATGAAATGAGAATGATCTGTAAGTTACTTGGTTTAATCAATAGGAATAGGATGCACATTTGTAGTGTTTCATCATGTAACTCAGGCTATTCTCAGTTCCTTTTCAACATCAGTAGCACATCAGCAGAATGACAAATTCAGTACTTCAGTGGTTTTTAGTTATACGTTAACACTTTCCCACACTTTTTGTTATTATTTAAATTGCTGTTTTTTTACAGTGTTCATTATTAAGCACAAATTAAATATTTTACATTGCCTTAAAAGCCACTTCCTTAATGGTTTTTGCTTTCAGATCAAACTTGGGATTTGCTCACTCATTCACTCTGTCAACAGTTCAAGGACATGAATTTGTTATGCAGTGTTCAATGGCAGATGAGTTTCAAGATCTCGTGAACTATCTACTGAATGGCTTGAAGAAACGATCACAGTATGTTGTTGCTACGAAAAACTACCAGCCTCCAGGTTTGGAACATTATTTAAGTTTCCAATCAAAATTTGGTCCTTATTATCACTAGCCCCGTTATCCTTTCCGATGTAATAAAATGTTTTATTGAGTTTGATAATTTCTTTGTGAAAATGCTATCCCTCCATCGTGCAGCATCATATAGACATTAATGCACTTAACTCCCATCTCCATAGTCTTATTAGTTTTGAGTAGTTGTGCTCTCCAATGTGTGCAGCTAGTCCACCTTAAGCAAAAGAAAGTAACACCTTTTACATACTTTTAATAATATGTACTTCTAATGTAGCAGTATAATGTATAATTGTTTTAAACTCATTATTGCAAAATAATAGTTTAATTTATTCTCTCTCTTTTTTTTGTGTGATGCTAGGAGAAGGTGTCAATCTGTTGACTCTACAAAGAGGAGACTTGATTGTTTTGGATCCTANTTTTTTTGTGTGATGCTAGGAGAAGGTGTCAATCTGTTGACTCTACAAAGAGGAGACTTGATTGTTTTGGATCCTAGTACAACAGGAGAAACATTGATGGTTTCCAATTGGAGCATGGGGACTTGCGAAAGGAATAGCCAGAGAGGCCATTTCCCATTTGAAATTGTTTACATTCTACCCACACTCAACAGACCGCTTGATAAAATAATGGTTAGTTGTTAATTTGGTAAATTAACAAGTTTGTAAGTAACCGTAATGGCTAGACAACTGTGCATATTTATAAAACAATGTGGTTACAAAATCTATTTAATAGTGGTATACAAATTTTAATAATTATAAATTGTGCTTTGCCTTTATCAGCATCAGTGATTGTAGAAAAATTTCTGAACCACTTATCAGGGTTATGAAAATTTGAGGTAAATAATAGGCTATTATGACTTGTGAAAGAAAAATCAAGTATACGAACCAAAATATTGCAGTTTTAAATTGAAACTTTTAACAAACTACCACAAACTCACATATTTGCACAGAGTTAATTTTGTAATGTAAAAGTAAAATAAGGCCTACTGCAGTAAAGTACATATTCATATTAATTGTTAACATTCATTAGTGTGACATTGTCTGTACTAGTCAGTCCATAACATAAATACAATTACTGATATTCAGGGCAAAATTTGCATGTAGTGCAACATTTTTTCACATCAAATACCGCTCACGAACATCTAGAAGAAAATATACCACATATGTTTAGTGACCCTGGAAACCTGCATAGGGCTATATTCTAAATAGTACGTAAGGTTTTGACTTATGGCACTAAATGTGTCACCTGTACTCTCCCTCGCATAACACAACTAAAACTACTCAGCAACTGAAATGTGCTGCTGATAGTTGATTTTATGGTTGTCATTTGGCGTCATAATTGGTAGTCATATTGGTATACTGTTAATACAGCATCTATTGATAGTATTACAAGATGTCAAGAGTTTATGAGAGATGGAGGTCTAAATAAAATAAAAGAAGTGTATTTAATTTTTAATTTATTTATAATGCTAAAAATATTCATACAGCTATTATTTACAACTTTTAACTGTCTGTTTGCACTATTACTCTTGTTATCCGCAGCCAGCGCAATATTTATTGTTTTATTGTCAACCTCGATTGTAATTAAAATCCTTTGCATTATATCTATATTGGTTACAGTCAACTTAACACTCGTTATTTATACATATTCACTCTATCTATTACCATTATTCCAAATGTTTGTCACTCACGCATCCAGTTCAGTAATCCTGCCCATCAGTCTCACTATCCACTGTACTGATGTTTGCAGTCTACAGACTTTACTCCCACTGGTCATGCATCGCCACTCGTAGCTTTGCTGGCTCGTCACTTCACTGTCTTTGCACACCTGGCTCTTAATAGCGTATAATGCTCCAATTTGTAGACTGTTTACTCGGAGGCCCAGTGCAGCTTAAATAGACAAGTTGCCCCAATCCAGAAGGTTCTCCGCACCCCCAAGTCTGGCTGAGGGACTAGAGTGATGACCAGAACATTCTTGCAATGATAACCCCAGAAATTCAATCCGCTCTAGGACAGTAAAGCACAAGTCCTGATAGCCTTATCAGGTACATTCAGTGGCTTGCCTTTGTAAATCTTTGCACACTCCTCGGGTTATCAGTAATGTCCTTGACAGACTGCTTTGCATGCTCAAGCAGGATGGTGCAAGGAAAGCGATGCAGAACAGCAACATGTAACAATAGGTTTTCCACCTGGGTGCTCAGTAAGTACTGTGTACTTACCCCATATCAGGCCCATGGAATTGCATGCATTTCAAGGTCTTCAAAATAGCACTTTTTCAGAGAGGCGTTTTAAACATTTACAGCCTGGATGTTAGAATGAACAAACTGTATAGAGCATCATGAACTGTCAGTCATTCCTATGAGGACATCCTGCCATTTGTAACCATAGGTTGTGCAAGTGTTTCGATTGAGGTTACCCAAAATGTAGGCAGTTGGTTAAAGTAGGTACAGTTTCCTAGGACAGTATGACCCATCCTACCTCAGTTGCTGACGGGGTCAAGCTTCTGCTGTGCATTTTATCTTCCACCTGATAGACCCATGACTTTCTTCATAATTCAGCCCTCCATTCCAGGCGAGAGGATAATATTTCTCGAATGATGGTAGTGAGTTATTCTGGTGTGTACAAAACAAGCAGAACACATCCATCAAGTCCCCAGAGATGGGGGTTTAAGGTGTTCAGTGGAAGTTACTTTCTTCACACTGTTGTCCTATTTTCAATGCAAAGGTGGCTGATGTTGCTCCCACTGGTCATTGTGCTCACTTGTCACAGCCAAAGGCCTGCTGAGCATGATGCCATTTTCCAACTTAACTGTCGGCCTGGCCTGGCCTGGCCTACAAGACAACTCATTAACTGAACCAAGTTCGAAATGTGTCCATTTAACTTGTTTTAGTTATTAGAGGCCCACGCAAACCAACACTGAGTGTGTTACAGTCACACAGAGTACCGTTCTGTGAATGATTGGCCATCTCCATTTGGTTGTGCGATTGGTTTTCTGGAGCAGGAGTGAATTAGAATCTGAATCCCTGATCACCTACAGTAACTTCTCTGTAGCTGTTCCTGATCACTTGGAGGCTGTATAAGCTAATGCTTGATACTGGGAATCACAGCTGCAATTCATGATCACACAGAATAGTGCCCTTTATGGCTGATAGGTCCCATGGAGGCCAAGCTTATGCAAACAACTAGATCCATAGTCATCTGAGTCAACACCAACATGTTTCTGGCTGCTCTGAGCCTGTGCGAATCAACAGCTGCAGCTGGAATCCATGATAACCCAAGCAACCTAATGTATTCCCACACATCCTGAAACCTCCATAAACCAATCTCCTGGGCCAGGTTCCGTGGTCAGCCAGGTGTGTGAAAACTTCTCTCTGTTTATTCCACTGCCTGATCTAGTGTACACTACCACCAGGGACGCTGGTCAGCAGTCATCAAGACTATAAACAATGATGCTGAAATGCCAGGGAAAAAAAACTGGATTTGAATGATTTTGAGGCCCAGCATATGAGTTTTTGATACCCTCGCCGAGGAAAACTGCAGAGCGGTGAACCACTGGCTATATGTGGGGAAATCTCTCTCTGCTAAGGGGATTACAAACTATGGGCTATCTTCCTCTCTCTTACTTGCTTCTCTCATGCTGGAACCACCACACCCTAACTGTCTCCCAACAGTTGTGCGGTTAAACAACAGACTGCCGGACAGGAACCATTGTCTACAGNTCAACTTGGCGGGAATTTTCTGAATTGCTTGCGCGGGCCATTCAAAATTCGTCCGCGGGCCACATCGTGGCCCGCGAGCATAGGGTTGAGCAGCCCTGGTCTACAGGCTGCATTAGGGCTCAGCCTTATGTCATAACAGTGCTTGTGGCATACAAATATTATGTTGTGCAAAAATAAATAGAAAAACAATAACCTGCATCTGAAAGGTTTTAGGTTCAAATTCTAACACAAGTTCACTGATTTTATAAACATTTAAGATATTAACCATATTTTACCTGTGTTCAAGTTAAGTCCACCCATTTTCCAAAATAGTGATTGTGTGAGGTGGTGCCCAAAAGTTTCCAAAATTTATTATTATAAATCATATACTTACGTAAAAAATATTAGTTCATCTCCTTCAAACTAATTACCTGCTGCAGTGATGCATGGGTCCCACCATGTTTCTAATACTCAGAAACACTGCTGAAAGTAATTTCCTGTCAGCCTCATTAGCAGGTCTTGTGATATTTTTTTTAATTTCTTCTGCCATGTCGAAATATTTTCCCCAGAGTTTCACTTATGTTTTGGGAAACAAAAAAGGTATGCAGGAAGCTAGATCGGAAGAGTAAGAACAGGTAAGGAAGGTGGGAAATGACAACCATGTTCACAAAAGCCAAATTATGTATGATGAACAAGCTGGCGCATTACATAACACTCAAATTTAGTTGGTCCATATCTCAAAAATCCATCTGGCCCCAAGGAACACATTATTTTGGGATTACATAGATGTCAAAAATTCAAATGAAAATAGACTTGATGTTCCGAAATCACCACACTTACCACACACACTGTGCACTTGGTGTCACACTTACCACACTCTCTGTGCACGTGTCACACTTACCACACACTGTGCACTTGGTGTCACACTTACCACACACTCTGTGCACTTGGTGACTTCCCTTGATTTGACTGCTGTTTTATTTTTAGGTCATGTCCATAAACCCACGTTTCACCACCAGCAATGATCTTTGAGCTCCATGCACACATAAATGTAATGTTCTTTTGTTTGATTATTAGCAGATGGTGTACACATTTTACTAAACTGTAGCACACTCCAGGTTCTTCCAATAAACTTGACTGGTAAGTTCCATGTGACAAACCTAGCTTCATAAGGATCATAAATTCTTGTTGAAGACAGGGGTTTTTCCCTACAAATGCAAACTGATTCACAGAGTGGATTAATACCAATTTCAACAGACATTTACTGCACATATTTTCATTTTTGCTTCCCTGCTGAACTTTATGTAATATCCTTGCCTTACTGTATCACTGTTGCAAAAACAGAATTTTTTTGTGGTAATGAAAAATAAACCTGATTTTCTGATATAAGTCACAGTAACTACCGACTCATCATATAAACTATTGGTGAGAACCTAGTGCAGCAAAATTTGGAAGATGTAACCTTTTGAGTAATACGAATGAAATCATGCTTTCAAATTTTACTTACTAAACAATAAACTCATGTTCGGGTACTTATTGAACAGAAGCAGGTACTCACTTTATTGTATATGTATTTTTCAGGATGAATTCAAAAAAGAAGGTGTGTTTGATAAACAAAAGCCACTGCCACAAATTACCATCGTTAACACGAAACAGAGGGTGCATACTTTGGAAAGTTATGCCAAACAAAATTTCAGGTAAGCTTTAAAATTTTCACTACATTTTATTGTTTAAACAAAGTTGAAATTTGGTGACATGCACACTGAATTGTTTTAATTTTTTTCATCATCCTTTTCCATTTATCCCACTATTTACATCTCGATGCATGATGCTTTGTGGTGTTCAAACCAAGAAGCACGAATATCAACTACTGAGCAGCTACAGGTAGAGAAAAAACCCAGACGACAACCCGTACCCTTTAAACACTACAGATGCGGCATTATTACACTAAATCAGTAACCAGAACGACTAACCACATCTTGACACCACTCTTTCCTTGACCCTGGTCAGGACTGTAGTAATGCAATGCTGATACCAGCAGGACTGCTCATGAATTCTAGCCTCTAAATGAGTGGTATAAACAACCATCCCTACCATATCACAGATCAAGACCAGAGACCTACACGAGGGCAACCTANCTCTAAATGAGTGGTATAAACAACCATCCCTACCATATCACAGATCAAGACCAGAGACCTACACGAGGGCAACCTACATCATGTGCTTGATGACCCTTACCACTACAGTGGACTCTCGATGTACCGGAAACGCATTTATCGATAAACTGTATCCACAGTTAATTTTTAGTGGTCCTGACAAAATTCCTATATAAATGATAAAGCTACCTGCTTTTATCAATTACTAGATATTGCATTGATCTAAAGGCCCCGCCACCTAAGATTTACAGCAACTATCATTTTTAAGGGGTTTTAAGCTGTTTGTTTATGCAAATGTCTAATAACTGGATGTGAAATACGTCATGTGCGCCACCGTTTATCACTGCGGCTCATGGCAGCATGGTGCGAGTGTGGCATAATTTCTCTCCTTACATGCCTGACAAGAGGGGAAGTGGTTACCTAGCAACTAGTATGGTGTCCTTGCATCTTCTCTCTCTCTCTCTCATCTTTCTGTCTCTCTCAGCCACGCACCTTTCTTCCTCCCTTTACATGCCTTTGCGAGGGGAAGCTGTTGTCTAGCAAAAAAAGTTCATCCTCTCTCTCGACCACGTGCACTTGTTTCCCGCCCTTACACGTCTGGCTGCAGAGCAAGTAAAGTGTGCCTGGCAATCATAGAAATTTTATTGAGATTATCAGTCCCTCAAAATAGTTGCACCTGTCATCAACGATATTTCAAAGCAAATGTTTTCGCCTGAAAATGTTACGCAATACATTGTAACGAGAAATTATTATTTGCAAAGATATTTTCTTTTGTAATTGAAGGTCATTTACTCCCATAATCAACATTATTTTAAAACAAAATATTAATTTAACTCAATGCACAGCATCTTTGTGAATAAAATTATATGCCCAGAATCATATACTTGACCTCCCCTTGTTACCAAAAATGTTTGAACATTGNCATCTTTGTGAATAAAATTATATGCCCAGAATCATATACTTGACCTCCCCTTGTTACCAAAAATGTTTGAACATTGTATGACTTGTATTGCCAAGCACAAAGTTTATTTTCAGTAACTTCCTGTGGGGAAATTAGAGGATTCATATTAATTTATTTCAATAGACATGCTTCTTTTGAATAAACTGATAACCTGTAAGAGCCTATTCGACACCTTTTGTTGCCTAATTATGGGTAAACACTAAGCCCGAGTGCATACGCTGCACTCACGACAGGCGTAAGTGTATGGGAAAATCAGAGGACGTGGTTTTGAATGATTAATTATTAAAGACAGTGAAGAAGTNCACGACAGGCGTAAGTGTATGGGAAAATCAGAGGACGTGGTTTTGAATGATTAATTATTAAAGACAGTGAAGAAGTAAATTTTAATCACCTTATTTATTCATTTCTGTTTCAAAATTACAAGTTTTTATTTACAGCGATAATTACTTTAAAAGACAGGCATTTGCCACACGCGCAAGGTGTGTCTATTATGTGTAGATAAGAAGCTTGAATTGAGTAAGCTTCGGCTGTCCTCGGTGATCTCGTTTGTTCTCCTCACACGGCTAACGGAGTGAGAGCTTGTCGCCTAGCAACCAGCGTGATGTCATTGCACCCTCCCTCTGTGTGCCAACTGGTTTGGAAGTGGAGAGGTACATTGTTTCACTCCTCCCGTCGCTGAAGCTTCCCCTTCCCCTTCTCCGTCTCACCCATCGTGAACACACTGCCGGTCTAATATGGTTAGAAGTTGTATTTTATTGANTCCCCTTCCCCTTCTCCATCTCACCCATCGTGAACACACTGCCGGTCTAATATGGTTAGAAGTTGTATTTTATTGACGTACATGTCAGAACCCTCATCTACTAAAATCCTGGATGTATGGAAATTTTTTGACAGTCCCCTGAAAAACACTAGATAGGGAGTCTACTGTGTACAGTAGTANATGTACATGTCAGAACCCTCATCTACTGAAATCCTGGATGTATGGAAATTTTTTGACAGTCCCCTGAAAAACACTAGATAGGGAGTCTACTGTGTACAGTAGTAACCACTGCAACATATTGCTGAAAGGCAACGTGCAACACCAAACATTAGGCAGTTGCAACCGACTGCACCAGACATTATGCAGATGCAACTAGTTGAACCCAAAATTTGTAGCACTGCACTGCAGTAGATGTAACCAGGCTTCAGTGGCAAACTCACAAGGGTCAAGATGGGACCATCACCAGTCCTGCTGTGTGCTGCCAAATGACAACCTCAATCTTGACCTCATCTTTTAGCCACCAATTTTTGTTTATAATGTTCTTCTTAGTATAAAACAGCCAATGTGTCTAAATTACAACAATCCAAATGCCATTTTACAGTGAAAATATATTGTAGCACGAATTCTACGTACTACAAAATTTATTGGCTCATTTCACACAGCAATATTCCGAGAAATTTTCCTAAACACTTCAGAATTCATGAAATGTCCTAAAAATTAATAACTGCAATTAATTATACCAAACACTGCATGAATCAATAAACCCATGATGTAGAGGTAAGGTGAAATTGTGCGCATATTCACCTCCTGTGGCCTTCTTCCATGATGTCAGCTTGGGGGAGAAGGAAGTATTACATGCCGATGATATGACACGACATATGTCTCAAAGTAAAACATTTTTTGCCTGTTGCTGTGTTGCAATTGTTATATTTTAATATTATGACACTGTGCCAAGCTGTGCAGTGTATAGGTGTCGCAATTACTTGTGAAAAGCTAAAGACAGTGACGTAAAATAGTTTAGTTTCCCATAGGACATTGCTGAAAAGTGGAAAGTGGCATACACGAGAAACAACAAATTTAATGTGAGGATGTGCAAGTACTCTCGATTCAACCCCTTTGTTATAAATATTCTGTCTTAACATGATCCGTTAAATTATCTTATTAAATTTGCAGAGTAAACAAAAAGTTTTTGCGTAAACAGCACAAACACTTTTCACCGTGATAACTGTCATAACATAACATGTCTTGAGCACTAGCTTCGTCACGACAATCTTATTAGGTGTCTTAAGTTCGTATTTACATTTCATGAACATTGCTTAAGGTTATCTCAAGCACAGGCAAACAAGGCGATCTTCACAGACTGTCTTTTTTCTGTGCGCCTCAAGAATGAATATTTCTGTTCTTTAGTCACCACCTGAGATCGCAATTGCTAACCACGTTTCATAGTCATTGAGACCTTGCTTAAGACTGCAAATAAGCTCATCTTTGGCAAGTCCACTGTAGAGGTGACTTGAGACAATGTTTTTTTTAAACGGCGGACGCTGGTTGGAGAAATTAATGCGTCAAACTAGTAAATATTTCTGCAAAATGGAAATAACAAAGCATATGCTAGATTGAGATTAATGATTTAATTATGCAATTGGATGAAAATATAAATTGTTCTGGTCTGAGAAAGTTTTTACAGAACTGTAATTCTACAGATACCAATAATTTTTTTACATAATCCGCATAGTAGAACTTAAGTTCCACTAATTACAAAGCACAAACTAGATAGCGCTAAACACAATACAACTAATTTACAAAAAAATTTCTTTCTTTTCAAATTTAGTAGTAATTTACAATAAACGTATATGCACGTAAGAAGAACCAAAATATCAATTATATTGTGTTTTAAATTGAAAATAATAGCAAAAGATTGGTAAATATAAATAAGTTGTACACTAAAAATTTTTAATCAAAAGGTTTTATAAAATTTCTTCGTCCCATATTCGGCTTTCATCATTTCAATTCAAAATTGATGCTCTCGATAGTGTGGCAAGTAATTTTTTGCCTGCTCGTGTTAACAAATCACATTGTTCATACAGTTTTCTTTACAATCTCTTTTTTTACACTCGTCCACAACATTTTCCTAAGCAAGAAAAGCAATTTTGTTATTTTTCACCACATTAACATCACTTTGTCCGTTTTAACCTAGTTTTTATATTTATATATTTGCAACACTTCTGTATAATTTGGAATACTTTCTTTTTCAATTTGCATATATTACCATGCATACATTACGTCGTTGTGACAAAAAATGTGTATTTATTTATATTTTGTGTCTAACCGTAAAGCTCATTTTGACCAATTTGGAAGTGGTAAAAAATAAGCTATGCCTTGAGAATAAAATGAAACAAACGTGCTAGTTACTGATTAGCGATCGAATGAATATATTCAACGAACCAAAAAGTACAAAACCAAAGAATACAAACTAACTAGATGGCAGCAGTAGTTACGTATTATGATATTATAACAACACCCCCACTATATCAAATAAGTATACACATTTAAATTATACATAAAATCTAAACAAATTGAATACACAACATATTTATGAAGTAATAATGTTTAACAGTGTTCAAACTGTTGGTTAACAAGTCAGCTGGCATCTCATTTGTCTCCAAGTATTTCAGTTCTACAATTTTATTACTGACACATTCTCTACAAAAATGATAGCGCACATCGATTTGTTTAGTTCGCTTATGGTAAACATTATTTACAGAGAGTTTAAGTGCCCCTTGATTGTCATTAAACACAGTTATAGGATATAGATCTCCAGTTATTTCACACAACAAGTTGCGCAAATATATTGCTTCCCTACACGCTTCTGTGACACCCATGTATTCTGCTTCCGTGCTTGATAAAGCTACGGTTTTCTGTTTCTTTGTTTCCCATGAGATTGCACACCCAGCCAATACAAAGCACAAACCAGGGTATGACTTCCTATCTATAACATTATTTCCCCAATCAGCATCAACAAACTCTTCTAACTGCAGATTTCCATTTTTTCTATATTTGAGACCAAATGCTTTGTTTTCTTTAAGTACCTCAGCACTCGCTTAGCAGACCATACAACCATGATTCCTGATTATAAAGGTTATTAAATTGGCTTAAGTAACTAATCGCAAATTCTGTATCAGGCCTAGTTAAAACCGCCAAATACATAAGACTTCCAATAAGCTGTTGGTATGGTATTTGGACTTTACAATTTTCCTCTTTATTAATATTTAATTTAGTCTCTAAAGAAGTATTTGCAATTTTACATTCTGTCATATGGAATTTTTTAATAATTGGTCTATATAATTTTTTTGAGTCAAAATAATTTCACCTTTAGTTTGTCTACATTTACACTCATTCCAAGACATTGTTTAACCTCTCCTAAGTCCTTGATTTTAAACTGTGACTCTAATGCATTTTTTAAACACATAGTGTCATTATCATCATTAGAAAAAATTAAGAAGTCGTTGACATAAAGTGTAACAATTGTTCTGCGACTATTCTTATTTTTGGTATACAAACAGGACTCTATCTTAGAACGCTTATAACCCATTTTGATGACACACTCATCGACCTCCTTGTACCATGCTCTTGAAGACTGCTTTAAGCCATAAATTGCTCGTTTTAATTTAAGTACTTTTCCACAACTTTTTGTTACAGGAAAACCATCTGGTTTTTGCATATAAATTGTTTCCTCAAGCTCCCCATTCAAGAAAGCTGTAGTCACGTCAAGATGTGTTATATTTAAACCTAACTGAGCAGATAATGCAAATAACAATCTCAGTGTTGTATGCCTAACAACAGGTGAAAATGTCTCTGGATAGTCCACACCTTGTTTTTGCATATAACCACACACCACGAGCATAGCACGATAACAAACATTATTATCGCTGTCATATTTCTTTCTTAGAACCCATTTGCACTTCACAACCGTACCACTTTTTGGAGCATCTACCAACTCCCACGCACTATTATCATCAAAACACTTAAGTTCTTCATTCACAGCCTTTAACCACTGCTCTTTTTCAGGTCCTTTTAGTGCTTCTTCCGGAGATAAGCCGCTCACATCATCAAATACATTTTCATCAACGCACATATCTTAGAATCCTAAACGATCTGGTTTCTTTCTGCTCCTCATCGGCCTGTTTTCTGGTTCAGTCGTTTCAGTAGTATCATCAGTGTCTTCACCTTCACTTGGTATATACAACTCATCAGATGATTCTACCACTGACTCTTCATTTTTTGCAGAAGTGTCCCCCACTGAATCTAACCTTTCTTCTTTTTGTTCAGCATTAGATGTGCTCTCATTTACTGGTATGACAGCTTCTTCTTCCATGATGATGACATCTCTGCTAGTTGTCATAGATTTAGTCCTTGGGTTGTAAAGTCTGTATGTAACCTTTGACATTTTCTGGAAATCCCATCAATATATGTTTTTCTGACTACTTGTCCCATTTTTGTCTTTTTTCCTTTGCTACATGAACCATCACAGTACTGCCAAATATTCTCAGATGGTTTGTGTCAGGTTTTCTTCCTGTCCACATTTCAAATAGCGTTTTTCCATCCAACACCGATGCTACAATTTGATTCTGAAGATAAACAGCAGTGTTTGTCGCCTCAGCCCAAAAATCTTTGCCTAAGTTTGCGTCAAACAACAGACACCTCGCTTTCTCCACGATTGTGCAATTACGGCGTTCACATAATCCATTTTGCTCTGGTGTGTAAGCGTTTGTTTTTGATGATTAATCCCTTCCTTTAGCATGTATGTATCAAATTCTTTATTACAAAACTCACCTCCATTGACAATTCTCAATATTTTGATTCTTTTGTTAGCTTCATTTTCCACTTTTGCTCTAAATTCCTTAAAACAAGCCAAGGCTTCGCTTTTGTATTTTAGAAAATATACAAATATCATGCGACTATAATCATTGACAAACAGCATAAAGTATTTAGAACCACCAATGGATTCTTTCTCCATAGGTCCACAAATGTCCGTACGAACTACTCCGAGTATCTCATTACTTCTTGAACCAACATGAGCAAAAGACAGTCGACTTTGCTTACCTTCACAGCAAACTGTGCAAGATGATTTACTTATGTCAGCTTATTCATCAAGGTCAATACCCTCTGTGGCAGTTTTCATTTTGTTCAAATAGTTGCTGTTTATGTGACCTAATTTGCGATGCCATATGTTTGCAGACACCCCGGATGCGGTCAGTACACTTTTTGGCATTCTCAACTTGTAAACTCCATTTATTAACGAAGACGTGGCCACTAATACACCATTTGCATTGTAAACATCACAACCTTTCCCGGTAAACTGTACTTTATTCCCGTTGCTAATTAACTGGCTGACTGACTGGCTGATTAACTGATTAGTCATTAAATCTGGTACACAGAATGCGCCTTTCACTGGCACCTCAAACTCACTCTCTTCAGTTTTTGTTACAATAGCGACATAGAATTGCTGCTTTCCAGGCAAATCGAGATTAAATTCCGCAGTAAACTTATTCTTCTAGAAATAGCTGCATCGTCGAATAGAGCCTTCAGCTTGTCCCACGGTTATTTTGAGGTCGTCACATTCTTAATATGAACGAATAACGTTGAGTCGATAGTCATGATCAGTTTAGCCTTGGTCTTCACGTAATCTGCGGCTTCTACACTTTTCCTGGTGACTGGTTTAATGCAATGCAACGTGCCCTCCAGGATTAGAAAATTCTCGGCTGCGAAAGTCTACTCACTGTAGTTTTCCCGACCATTCAACTTAAGTACATTGACTAGATATAGATAGTTCGATGCCATATTTACTGCTTACACTAATACAAATAGTATCACTACGAACTTCTATCACTGTCATATACCGTCGCGAGAAATGCAGTTTCTAACGTTTATTTGTACTGGAATTATGGGTCTGGACCCATAACCTAAAATGAAACAAACGTGCTAGTTACTGACTAGTGATCGAATGAATATATTCAACGAACCAAAGAGTCAAAACCACAAAGTACAAACCAAAGAGTACAAACTAACTAGATGGCAGCAGTAGTTACTTATTATACCATAACAACAGAGAACACCGCCTTCACAAAGATCATCTTGTTTGTGGTATTGCCAGCTCTACCACTTGTAAATGCAGGAGATATAACAATTAAAAAACAGTAGAATGCAGTAGATTTAAATTGTAAATTTTAACTTTCCAGTTAATATAAAATATGTAAAAAATTTAGTAATACACGCATGTTTATTGACGCTAGATAACCAGAAAAAACTGCATGTAGGACTAACCACAAAAATATCTCGGATCAAGTAATGGTTATGATCTGTCCCAGCCCCCAACAACTTTAGTCCTTTTCATAATTAAAACTTCAGAACACCCTAAATAAAAAAAAAATACATGAGGAGGAATAATGTTGCAAGTTTAACTTAAAACATAAAATTTCAATTTAGATATGTGCANGTAGAATGCAGTAGATTTAAATTGCAAATTTTAACTTTCCAGTTAATATAAAATATGTAAAAAATTTAGAAATACACGCATGTTTTTTGAAGCTAGATAACCAGAAAAAACTGTATGTAGGACTAACCACAAAAATATCTCGGATCAAGTAATGCTTATGATCTGTCCCAGCCCCCAACAACTTTAGTCCTCTTCATAATTAAAACTTCAGAACACCGTAAATAAAAAAAAAAATACATGAGGAGGAATAATGTTGCAAGTTTAACTTAAAACATAAAATTTCAATTTAGATATGTGCANTAAAAAAAAAATACATGAGGAGGAATAATGTTGCAAGTTTAACTTAAAACATAAAATTTCAATTTAGATATGTGCAAAGTGACATTGCAATATTCTGTTTAAATAAGTTTTGTTGAAAATTGGCTAAGAAAGGTAAAATGCAGTAGATCTGCCTTATTATTTTTAATTGCAGCAGTAGATCAGTAGATTGCTATAAAAACAGGAGATCTACTGCGAAATCAGTAGACCTGGCAACACTGTGACTATGAAATGTGGTGTGGAAATAACACTCAGCGTATTCGAAAATTCACCGGTGCATCCACCGATGTACAAAGGACGTTCAAAAAATACTGTTTCGGTTGAGTCCAGTTGAATCAATTGATCCACCAGTTCAACCGACCTGAAAATTCAGTGGATCTGGTGGATATGCACCAAAATATCAACTGCTGAATTTTTGAATGCTTTCTCTGAAAAATAAAAGTTAACACATCCACAACTCGTAATTTTCAAGCATTCCAAAATATACAAAAATAATTTGGACGTCGAGTTTTACAAATTGGCAATGAAAACTTTAGAAATTGAGTGTAATGGTATTAATATGTGTCTGAAAGCAGACGAAAATACAGCTAAAAATCAACCTGATGTTCGCAAAATGCTTCAACCAGTGTATCAACCACTGGTGGATCCATCGATGAATTTTTGAAAACACGGTCTGTCTTGAGAAATAAGATGATCTTGACCAAGATTGTTTTAAGCTCAGCCTTGAGACTTGACTATGAGTACCATCCTAAATAACAAAATGAAAATTAATCCAAGCTTAAGGAATATAAATGTAGCATATTACAAGAGACTTAAAAAATCATTCATCACATCAGCACATTCCTTGACTTAAATGCAACATAATACTAAATAAAAAACTAAAAATTATTTCAGCAAAGTATGAAACATACAAAACTTGGACACAATTAATTGCAGTGCTCATGTTTTTACACACCAGTAGTTACGTTGTGTAAGTGTACATTATTAAATTACGTGGGTTAATGTTGTGTAATGTTGAAAAAAGATTGTACGAATGCAATAAAACAAACAAACAAGCAGTGTCAAGTTTAATTAAATTTTGTTTGGTCTCCATCTTTCATTTAGTCTATATCTTGCATATTATATATAGGACTCCAATCAAAAGCATTAAAACCTAAAAATAATGATAAGTAATCTCCTTTTTTATAATTCCTATTATAGTATGTAATGTTACTTTCTTTATAACTATCAAAATCAATTTTACAGTATCAGAGTAAAGCAGGATGATATTCCTTTTCCTCTACAATAAATTCCTCATACTTTTCAATATGATCTATATGAAAATTAGAAAAAACTAAGTCAAGTACTTCAGAAAGTGGCATAGTAAAATTTAATTGCTCCAAATTAAGAAAACTCATTTTTTCTCTATAAGTATCTGCCCTTTTTGTTTATTATAATAATGAACAATATTTTCCAATCAATACATTAAAATCACCAACAATAATTATTTGATGAGCTTAACCAAACAATTTAGAATCTAGGAAGTTAAAATAATCATAAACATCACTAACAGACAATTGTGGAGGATGATAAATATTTCCGATAAAATGTTTTTTTACATTATTACTAGTAATTTCAAACCAAACAGACTCAATGTTATCTTNTGATAAATATTTCCGATAAAATGTTTTTTTACATTATTACTAGTAATTTCAAACCAAACAGACTCAATGTTATCTTTCAGAAAATCAAATTTTTGTACAGTATGAGGATATTTAGATGAATTTACTGATATAAGAACACCGCCTCTTCTCATGAGGTTAGAAAATGTAGGATCACAATCTTTGCAAAATATATGGTAATTATCCGAAAAATTGTGAGAATCAACACATATACTATTAAACCAAGTTTCAGTTAAACAAATGACAGAGTATTCAACATTATTTACATCTTGAGAGAACAATAAAGATTTTGTTCAAAGAGCTCTTACATTTTGATAATAAAGATCAAAATTATCCTTCCCTGGGGTGTTACATAATGGATCACAGCACTTCCGTTTGCCTCAACAGACATTTAGACATGANGAATATAAATGTAGCATATTACAAGAGACTTAAAAAATCATTCATCACATCAGCACATTCCTTGACTTAAATGCAACATAATACTAAATAAAAAACTAAAAATTATTTCAGCAAAGTATGAAACATACAAAACTTGGAGACAATTAATTGCAGTGCTCATGTTTTTACACACCAGTAGTTACGTTGTGTAAGTGTACATTATTAAATTACGTGGGTTAATGTTGTGTAATGTTGAAAAAAGATTGTACGAATGCAATAAAACAAACAAACAAGCAGTGTCAAGTTTAATTAAATTTTGTTTGGTCTCCATCTTTCATTTAGTCTATATCTTGCATATTATATATAGGACTCCAATCAAAAGCATTAAAACCTAAAAATAATTATAAGTAATCTCCTTTTTTATAATTCCTATTATAGTATGTAATGTTACTTTCTTTATAACTATCAAAATCAATTTTACAGTATCAGAGTAAAGCGGGATGATATTCCTTTTCCTCTACAATAAATTCCTCATACTTTTCAATATGATCTATATGAAAATTAGAAAAAACTAAGTCAAGTACTTCAGAAAGTGGCATAGTAAAATTTAATTGCTCCAAATTAAGAAAACTCATTTTTTCTCTATAAGTATCTGCCCTTTTTGTTTATTATAGTAATGAACAATATTTTCCAATCAATACATTAAAATCACCAACAATAATTATTTGATGAGCTTAACCAAACAATTTAGAATCTAGGAAGTTAAAATAATCATAAACATCACTAACAGACAATTGTGGAGGACGATAAATATTTCCGATAAAATGTTTTTTTACATTATTACTAGTAATTTCAAACCAAACAGACTCAATGTTATCTTTCAGAAAATCAAATTTTTGTACAGTATGAGGATATTTAGATGAATTTACTGATATAAGAACACCGCCTCTTCTCATGAGGTTAGAAAATGTAGGATCACAATCTTTGCAAAATATATGGTAATTATCCGAAAAATTGTGAGAATCAACACATATACTATTAAACCAAGTTTCAGTTAAACAAATGACAGAGTATTCAACACTATTTACATCTTGAGAGAACAATAAAGATTTTGTTCAAAGAGCTCTTACATTTTGATAATAAAGATAAAAATTATCCTTCCCTGGGGTGTTACNGAGAGAGAGAGAGAGAGAGAGAGAGAGAGAGAGAGAGAGAGAGAGAGAGAGAGAGAGAGAGAGAGAGAGAGAGAGAGAGAGAGAGAGAGAACATGGCAACGGCGACGTGGTCTTACTAGTGGCTAGACAGCCGCTTCCCCTCTTGCCAGGCATGTAAGGGGAGAAAGTAAGGTCGCACATGATTGCACAGAGCAACAGCTGAACAGAAGGGAGGAGAGCACAATGGGTACCGTGCTTGTTAAAGCATTTTACACCCATTTTTTTATGTTTACTTAAACAATTTGAGAATCTACGCTGTTTACAAGGAACTGATTTTGAGTGCCAACCAGACTCGTAATTAAAGTTAAAATGAAAACAGGTTCTGTTTTGTCAAGTATGTAACTACTTATCTGCAAATGGTCACACCTCTAATTTTCATAAATGTTTACAATGTGTAGTAAAATACAGTAGTTTATTTAGTGGTTCATGCAATGTACAGTAGGTTTTTCTGGAATAGCACACGAGGTTGAGACCAAAAGTCCTGCCTTCCAGTTTGCCTGTTTTTTACTACCCTAACAACCAACACCTACACCATCCTCACAGTATGTCAATAGTTTCATGGAGCAGTTATCTATTTTATTAGGTCTAATCGGAGGAATACTGCATCGAGAGCGCACACGCTGACCTCTGCTCGACGTTTGTCAGCTGAAGAATTGTGGAAGCACTCTCGAGAGCCCCTGAGGCTGCCACTGCTGAACAAGTTACTGGTACATGAGGAGCTAGCGCAGGAGGCTTGCCGAGCATTTAGTGCCATCCTCAAGTACATGGGTGATCTGCCGACAAGACAAGGACGTGGTGGTGTGGAGTACACTGATGTGATATTCAGAGGACCCCTCATGAACGTAAGTGACAAGCAATACACAGAATCACACCACTACTGTGATTTCTGTATGTCTCCTATATTAAGCAATTTTATGCACATTCACTATTCATACATTGAGTATCATCATAGTAATAAGGATGAGGTACTGTACACTTTATTAGTGGGTCACAACATAAGTGTTTTTTGTCTAAGCAGAGTTGGAATTTATCAAGTAAGCTTAGCTTTACAAGAGCTCATTAGCAATTGTTCTGTAATATATCACTGAGAATTTATAAAGTGTTCTCCCAACCAACAGTTTTCAAGTATATCCACAAGAGATTTTCCCATTCACCTCATGCTTAAAAGTGGTTTGATTTCATCAAAACTGGTTTAGATAAGAGTTAAGTTAAGAGATTTTGATTGGCGCTTAACAGAGAGGTTTTGAGTGCCAGTGTGTGTGAAATAAAGTGAATATGAAGCAGTGGCAGAATGCAATGGCAGGGGACATGGGAGTGCCCTGAGAAAAACGAGCAAGCCAATGGCAACATCTGCAACGTTTCCCATTTGTGAAAATCTAGATTACTCCACCAGGAATCAAACCCAGTTTACCTTGGTGGGAGGCAAGTAGTCTGATAATTACACCACCACAGCCTCCTTTGATGTAGATGTATTACATGATTTTAGTAAAGCTTTGTAACGTTGCAGCCAACTGGAAATTATAGCTCGGTTTGCTTAGTCGGTAGACACATGAAACTTAAAAAAAAAAAAGGCGCCAAATAAATATAAAATATATTCAAGTCTTGGATTTCTTACTCTTTACTTTTATTTATCATTCAAATGAAATAGTTCACATACAATCTTCAAGTATGCAGAGTCACGAACAGTTAGTTTCGCCAGACAAACAAACAAAGAGCAGTGCCGCACTAGTTTATTTCTTATTCACGTCATTCAAAGTTTGCATCGCATGAGAAATTTACGTTGGCACGAGTGACGTCAGTTCCCTCCTAGCACACTAGCAACCTCCCACACCGGCAGAGAAATAATTGAGCAGGATAAAGTTTGCTGGTGTGGGGGATATTTGCCACCTCAACGTGTCCTCTTCTAGAGCTGGTCCTGCACCGTTCTGCTAGCAAGCAGTAGGCACACAGGGTATTAGTCGCCCTGTGCCTACCCCCACTCCTCGCCCCAGGGTGCCAAAAACGTGACCAATACGGGCATGGCATGGGCTGGAATCTCTTTTCCCATGCTATGTCGAACTGCTTAGTAGTGAAAATATAATCAATGTTCTAGAACCATTTAGGAGGAAAAAATGTCCACTGAAGGTGGAAAGTTTCTATCTACCAATGCTGACGCAAACAAAAACTAAGATTTCCGAAAAAGCAAANAATGTCCACTGAAGGTGGAAAGTTTCTATCTGCCAATGCTGACGCAAACAAAAACTAAGATTTCCGAAAAAGCAAAAGTATGACCAATAAACATTCTACCATGGCAATAACTTTTAATCCTGATAAAATATTACAAAGTCTCTCAAAACAAAAGAAAATGAACCACGTATCCCGATAATTATTATGACTGCGTCATTACAGCTTCCTAAACTCGCGTCCACCACTGTAATCCCAAACATCAATACCCAACACAGATCCACGAAGTGGACCTGTGCCCTAATCAGCATTTTGCTTAATGACATAGTTTCTCAACGATACAAAATGGCTTAGAGTTGNCGAAGTGGACCTGTGCCCTAATCAGCATTTTGCTTAATGACATAGTTTCTCAACGATACAAAATGGCTTAGAGTTGAGAGATTTGGGCAGCTCTTAACAATAGGTCTTGAGAGCCAATAAGGGTGAAATGAGGTGAGAATAGAGCAGTGCTGTAATGCAAGGGCAGAGGAAACAGTAAATCCCAGAGAAAACCTGCCCACCAGTGGCATCGTACACCACAATTACCACATGAAAAAATCCAGGAGTGGCCCGGCCAGGGATTGAACCTGGTTCGCCTTGGTGGGAGGCGAGCAGTTTAACTACTCAGCCACTACTGCCCCAAAATGGCTTAGATGAGGAATATACCTAATTGCTGTAAATATAATATGGTGTTTTATTTTGCTGTTTGTGTTCTAGGATATGCTTCGTGATGAGATCTACTGCCAGGTAATAAGGCAACTCACTGACAACAGAAACAAACTGAGCGAGGAAAGAGGTTGGGAGCTGATGTGGATGGCCACTGGACTTAATGCTCCCAGCCAAAACCTGTTGAAGGTATATGTAGCTCTCAAGCGACCAAATGTATCATATTCCTATTTCTTTTAACTTCTTCAGTCTAGAACCTTGCATCTAAAATTATATTTTGTAAATGTTTTGGAATAATCTGCACTTTCTATATCACTGGCATGGTAGACAACTCTTATTATACAACATAATTGAAATTTTACATGAAAACACGTTAGTATACAATAATTTGATTTATTATTAATGAAGTATATATATAATTTTAATATAAATATAGTAGGTGACCAATTTACAGTTACAGCCATTATATTTATTTCACAAATACAAAAATTACCACCTGGTAAGAAAATTTGAAATGAATGTGGACAGCTACCAATTAATATGTATAAATTTACACAGATACCGCTTTATATATGTTGTTGCAAACTTTTCTTGGGCTAAATTTTTTGTTCTGGTAATTTTACGATTTTTTATTTTGAAGAAACCAATTACTAGTTTGAGCCACCACATTTGTGTAACTTTCCGTCAGCACTTAGGAATCTGCCAGCTAATGTGGGTTGGCAGCTCTAAACACCACGTGTGATTGTTTGGACAGGAACCGAGGTTCCTTGTTTACTTGAACACACCTGTCCTGGAACACGTGCCACTTCTGCTGACAAGTGATGATATAGTGCCTTGTCCAGCTAGGCGGGGTGATGCAATACTTGACGTAGCTGTATCACGTCAGTTTCGAAGAAGGGGTTGGCTAGAGAGAGTGAGTGAGAGAGGCTGCCAGTTAGTTTACGTCATAATCGTGTAAGCAAAGATTTTACCATGCACGTATTTGACACTCATGTTGAGTTAGGATTGTAGAGGGGAGGATTTTAACTGGAATGTTTGCAGAAAAGCAGTCTCAAGCAATAAACATGTAAGTTCACAATGTTTAATTAACTGGTAGTCGGCGGAACTGTGAAGGAAAATGTTGAATGAGACATGGCGGCAACCAATGGCGGCCGTGTTGTTGCTTGCTAGTTTTCCGAAAACACACCCCATCTCGGAGGAAACTGGCTCAACACATCACAATGAGAACATTTAAGTAACTGTTTTTGGTTTTGTTTTGTTAGTTGTTTGTAGCATTACTTTAATAAAAAGGCTTATAGAGATAATTGAGATGTGCAGTCAGCCGAAAGCAGTCGTCGAGAAAGCTTCCACATGTTGAAGATGAGGCTGGAACATTTGTTGGTCGTAATTATGTAGAGTCTAAAATAACTTTTACAAGATGTGAAGCCTCTACTTTAGGGTTCGGCGGCCATCATGTTTTCTTAAGGCTTTCATTTGTGACACCTAACCTCTAAAGTTTGGAACTCTTTACTGTGTTTATTTTCTGTTTTGTTCTAAAAACACCCCTTTTAATTCAGTTTTCAAATAAAACCTCCTTTAATAGGGGGGATGTCTGCCTTGCTTTGGTCGCAAGAATCTTTCCACTCTGAACATGTATTCAGGTCTCAAACTTTTTGTTTTATTTCCTTTTATTGGATTACTGTTCAATGCTAATGCAGTCAAGATTGATCAGTCATTCTGCATATGTTCCTGTTTTTACTGTTCCTTAGTGCTGTGACAAGTTTATTAGAGGCAATGATTTGTAAGTCAACTTTTGAGTGAATGTCAGTAAATGTGATAACTCTTAATCCTGCCTTCATTTATTACTACTTTTACTCCGTATCACTTTTATTTTTGTTAGAATAATAGAAGTAAAGCAAACAACACTTTGTTATACACTGATGGATTTAATGAGCAATTAACAGACATAAGTAACAGACATCCCTCCGTGGNAACAACACTTTGTTATACACTGATGGATTTAATGAGCAATTAACAGACATAAGTAACAGACATCCCTCCGTGGTCTTGAGTCCGCCACGGAGTAGTGACGAAGCTCAGTGTTGCCAAATGAAATGTACCATAAAAACACACCTCCTTACATTTATATGGCAACACCAAAACACACAAAAACAAACCAAACAAAAACAACTTCACTATGTTATTAAAACTATCTATCTTAACTTACTATACCTTATTTTATTCTTTTACATGTAACATTTCTCNCTTATTTTATTCTTTTACATTTAACATTTCTCTGAATTTAATGAATTTTACATTTCCTAATGCTTTTGTAAATATATCTGCAATATTATTTTCTGAATCTATCTTTACAACTTCAATATTTCCTTGCTTGACACTCTCATGTATAAAATGATAATGAACCTCAATATGTTTAGAATTCTTTGTAAAGTTTCCATATTTGGAAATGGCTATTGCCCCTGAGTTATCCTCATATATCCTAACTGGTTTACAAAGTTTAGTGAAAACATCATTCGTTAAAAAAAATAAGAAAATTTATTTCTGTTACAGCTTCTGATAAGGCAATGTACTCTGCAAATGTAGAAGACTTTGTTACAAGGTTCTGTTTCTTTGATTTCCAACCAATAACATTTCCAAACAACCTAATTATAAATCCTGAGGTAGACTTCCTGTCTAGAATGTCCCCTGCCCAGTCAGCGTCCACAAAACAATCCAAAATATCAGCATTATCATTCTTATAATATTTTAATTTAAGATCTCTTGTCAAGTACAAATACTTTAGAACTCGCAGAGCATATTTAAAATGTGTCTCATCATAACAATTTTGGAACCTGCTTAAATAATTTACATAAAAANGTCTCATCATAACAATTTTGGAACCTGCTTAAATAATTTACACAAAAAGATATATCTGGTCTGGTACCAGAGCTTATATACAAAAGAGCACCTATTAAATTTCTATACTTTATATCCTCATTTATATCAGCTCGTGCCAGTTTTAAATTTACTTCCATAGGGGTCTTATACAATTTTGCATTTTCAACATTATAACGTTTAGCTAAAGATTCAATATAAGATTTCTGACTCAAAGTCAAGATATTATCTTGATCATAACAATATTTAATATCGATACCAATATAGTTTTTTACTTTACCTTTGTCTTTCATTTTAAACTTGTCAGATAATTTACTTTTTATGTCAACAATAGCTTGTTCAGTTTTACAGCAAATTAACAAATCATCAACAAACAGTAGAATGTAAACAGTTAAGTCATTCTCTTCTTTAACATACAAACAATAGTCATATTTACTTCTGCGAAAACCAAGAGTTGTCAAGAAATCATTGAAACATTCATAACATGCTCGGGGACTTTCTTTTAAGCCGTATAATGCCTTATTTAATTTATATACTCTGTTAGTCCCATCTTCATAACCAACTGGCTGCTTTACATAAACTTCAGATACAACTTTTCCATTTAAAAAGGCTGTCTCTACATCCATTTGATGAATAACTAAGGAATATTGACAACAATAAGACAATAACAATTTAAGAGTCGGCATTTTAGCTACAGGAGAATAAGTATCATCAATACACTCAGTTTGTTGGAAGCCTCTCACCACTAGCCTGGCTTTATACTCCCTTTCACTCTTCCTTTTGTATATCCACTTCACATCAATTACCTTCTTGTCCTTAGGAGGTTTGCTTACTAGTGTCCATGTATTATTTTTCACAAGACTGTCCATCTCACAATTCATTGCTTCTTTCCATTTCATTGACTCATCACATGTAATCGCCTCCTGAAAATTTTCCGGAACCAAAGCATCACAAAAATTGACATTAATGCAGTAATAACCAAATTCCTCATCAAAACGAAGTGGAGGTTTAACTTGTCTTGTTGAGTCCTTTTTTGTTATCCTATCTTCATCATCTTTTATCTCGTCATCATTATTTATTTCTTGTGTATTATCCTTTGCCAACTGTTTTGCCATATCCATCTTCTCTTGATTTGTATTAGGTGAATCTTCAATCTTATCTTGTTTCTCATCTTCAAATCCACAAAAAATTTCATCTTCTTCTATTACATCACAATGTCTAGCTAACCAACACTCTGTATCCAGTGTCAGTATATCCAAGTAAAATTCCAGCTTCTGCTTTCTTGTCCCATTTTGATCTTCGCCTTTCTTCTGGAATTCTCATGACCACTTCACTTCCATACATTTTCAAATTTTTAACTGATGGCTTTCTTCTAAAAAATATTTCATATGGCGTTTTCCTTTCAATAGTATTAGTCAATGTC